>MU227649.1:3183990-3196575 GCA_018584345.1 Thuja plicata | reverse complement strand
CCTCCATGAGTCGCTGAGTGTCATTGATCTGCATTTGGTTTCTGGTGAGCTCTCTTAGCAAAGCCATGACTTGAGCGGCCGGATCCTGTTGATCTTCCATTCTATCACCAGAATGATATCTTCTTCTCCCGGTATATACTAGCATTCACAACCCACAAGCTGGCAGAATCACCAGCTCTGATACCACTATAGTACGGGTGGAGGTAGGTAGTACGGATGGAGGAGGGTAGTACAGATGGAGGTGGGTAGTACGGGTGGAGGTAGGTAGTACGGATGGAGGAGGGTAGTACAGATGGAGGAGGGTAGGTAGTACGGATGGAGGTGGGTAGTACAGAGGGAGTGTCTTCGGGTGGATGTAGTAACTTAGTGATTCTAGGCGCACAGAACAATGAAGTACCAAATATGAAACAATTGCCAGAGAAGAGATTATGACTAATAGAGTACTTCGGATTTGCCAGATCCGATACAAGCAGAACAAACAGAGTAGGGTGAGGGTAAATCCCACCGAAACTGCAATTGGCCAAATAGGGAAGGTCTTTCACTTCCGAAGTGGCGCACACCAGAACTCCAACCGGAATTCGCAACAATAATAAGATATCAAACTCCACATGATAAATACATCCTAAAGGCCGGTCATAAATACCCGTCGGGAAAACCCCAGAGGTGTACAAATAAAGCCGACACGGCAACACTAACCCCTACGTTAACATAAAAGATGGGTCTGGGATAAGCTAAATCGACCAAGACCCAAATACAAGTTTATTTTATTTATTTAATAACGGGGACATTACAGATTCTATGGAGAATTTTTGAGTTCTTGAAAAACCGAGTTCTTAGGGCTACTAGCCACTAGGACGGTTTTGTGCTTTATGACCCCAACCTTTGAATGAAGTGTTCAAACTTGTTCAGAGGATCAAGGCGAGACATCTTAAGGAGGAAGAACTCTTATCACTCCCTAGAAGTCTGAAGTTCATGATTGTATATGGTATAGGTGATTTAAGAACCTCAATTGAAGGTTGATTTAGAAGTTGTGCCAAAGGATGAAGAATCAGTGAGTTGGGTTTATGCCATTCTTCTAGTTGCCTACTCTGCATCAGTCCCATCCCAATCTCCCCATGTCCATTGATCTGATCTTCTCCCTGCACCTTCCTTCCAACGGCTCCTTCCTGCCATTTTTCTCAATTTGTTTCTTCAAAAACTTGAAAACACTCCAAAATCAGAAAAATGCTTGTTTATTTTTTATTGTTTGTTCTTGAGTTGTTAGAATTTGATAGCCAATTTAGGCTACTATTTGTTATTTGTTAAAATCGTGTATGCACGCTTATCTCCTTCAATTTTGTATAAATCTATCACATAATGGAAATCTAGTTACTGGATTGATCTGCAAAATGCGATACTTACTAGCGACAAATACATTAAATGAACTTGCTACAACAACTAATGACTGAGTGCTTTTATAACCACAAATTCAAAAATAGCAAATGTCGTATCTCTTTAGGTGAAGGATCTTTTTTTCTTACATAAATTGGCCTCTAGGGGTGGCTTAAGCCCAATACCTCGTACCCATTCAAATTTTTGCTATGCTTCCTAATCTCAATTGCTTCCGTTGGCTTATGAAATGAGCCATGCTGAAGTTTTTGAAAGTCTCAAACTATCTATGCAAATGCCACATTTACCATGTGTTGAGACCTTGTCACATTAAAAACAGATTTTGTCTATCAGATAATGTATATGTTATTTTTGTTATTTTTTGTACACTTGCTTCCATACTATTTCATTTACATGGGTTCTTGAAAAGTGACAATCAATCCATGTTCGTTTCCTAGTAACTAAGGTTGTGATCTCTACAAGGCATAGTTGTTGTGAAGCACGAATTTTTCTCTTGAAAATGAGGTTGCATCTGCATGCCCATGAGGTTTGTTACAGCATGGCATTGCCTTTGCAACACCATAAGCCATGGATAATTTGATAACATACAAATTTTTTTGAGAAAAATCAATAATTTTTTCAAGAAAAAAATTAAAAAATCTTTTGAGAAAAAAGTAATAATTTTTTTGAGAATAGATATAATTTTTTTGTCATTATGTCAAAATTTTGTTCACAACAAATTTTAGGTTTTTGACAAGGTGCTGCTGCCACAAGATTCCAAAGCAGTCTCCAGTAAGTTTTTCAAAAGACGATTTCAAAACGTGACTATTTTTCCCAAATGATACAAAATGATAATCATCATGGTGTAATCATTTTCTGACCTCAAAAAAGATTGAGCATGCAGGATCAAGTTAATTTGCCAGGGATGCTGCTGCACTATAATGTGAAAAGTTATATAGGAGTTTTCTGAACCTCCCTGCTACAAATCCGAATAGTTATTAAGCATTGGTTCCTCGTGAAGGTGAAATCCAATGGGATTCATGCATGTGCAAAAGAGAAGATAAATGTAGTGGGTTGTAAACAATATAAAGTCTCAGCTAATTGGTCTCTTTCACAGGCAAAACGATATAAGCAAGATGTGACGTCTTGAGGCAACAAGATGCAAGATTCTTCCTCGACTAAATTTATGCAAATTTTGTGCCGATATCATTGAATAAACAATCAACTCATTTGAAATGCACCAAGGTACTTTCAGTGAGAGGCACACACTTCACACCATGAAACAATGGCATTTCTACTCTTTTACCTCTGAATCTCATCTTCTATGTCTGGGTCCACAAATTTATGATCTTAGCTACATCCTCCACCCCTAATCCCTAAGACTCCATGTAATTTTACCATAATTTGATCTTTTACATGAGATATTAATAATTATTCATATAATTGTGGAAGTGTAATGTTTTTAGAGTCTACCCTGTTGGTGTCTTCTCTTTACTACATTTCATTGGAGATGTGTCTATATTACTGTATGCCTCTGTATGAGAAAGCCAATTCATTTTATTTCCTTCTGAATCACAGCATTGTTTCTCGAGTTGCAAGATCATTATGTGTATCTTAATGATATCAGATTCAACATTCTTCATCAATGTTATGCTTGTTATGCAATTAACTTACTTGATTCTTCAATGCTATCAAGGTCTATTAATTGACAACTGGAGATAAGGTGAGTTTATATTTGCACATTTGCAGCATCTTTCTGTTTTTGTGTGGATTATTTCCATCTTTGAAGTTTACTGTTTCTACCAGGTATTACTCCCGAGAGGACGCTGAGGATGGTGTGAAATATATAAGTGGGACTATTCTTGATGATCGTCCCATCCGTGTTGATTTTGATTGGGGTTTCCAAGAAGGAAGGCAATGGGGCCGTGGCAGAAGTGGAGGGCAGGTTCAACTTTCTCTTCACTTCATCTCACAAATTTGCTTGGGATGTGGGAACTCTAGAATAGAAAAAATTGTATGCATATTTCCATGCACAGGGTAGAAAAATATATGTGCTAGATGAAATTTTGTTCATGTTCTCATGTAAAAAGAGATTAGGAGTGCAGTTTTCTGAATCTTATCATCCTTTTAGTTTAGGACTTGTTGTTCTTGTGCATTTTGGTTTCCATTCTCCACTGTGTGATTTAGTTGCCGAGAGCAATAACTGGTTACTCACATTTTGAAAATGGGGCAACCTATTAGCTTTTGAGTTATAGTCATTGGAATAGTTAATCAATTTATAAGTTGATAGTTTATATTTATATTTCATGAAGATAACAGTGCTAAGTAGAGATTATTTTCTTTTTTGTTGAACATGCTTTTGTGGTTTGCAAGTGAATGGTAGATATAATAATAGACATGATGTACTAAGCTTATAATAGTTTTGATTCTATTTTTCTTGTATCAATTTCAGGAGGGGATTCCAAAATATATAGATTAAATTCATCGTTTCAAAAGACATATCAAAGAACTAATATCATTTTTTTCACTCTCACAGGTTAGGGATGAGTACCGCACTGATTTTGATCCTGATATCCTTTTTTATGAATATAATTTGATTTTTAAAGCTGAAAAATACTTTCTTGTTACATCTAATTACAAAATTTAATGGGAAACACTGTAATAGAAATAAAATAGTGCTTAAAATCTCTGTACACGTCTTTCCAAAACTAATTGCTCTATTTCAGGCTATCAAAAGTTAAAGCAAACATTTCATTTTTGTTTTGTAGATGCGATTGGTTGGTCAAAAGTACAGTTCTGATGTCATTTCCTCATAAAGTATAAGCAATACCTACATGGTTTTATTCATAGTAGCAGATTATCTCTTTTGGCAATATATTGGCGAACAAAAGATAAAGTTATTTTCAATTTTTTAGTATTTAATTGGGAATGAGAAAAATAAAGAGAAAAGAGAAAAATTTCTGCGTTATATTTAAAGGTAATTTAATTGTATAGAGAGATAAGTGGAAAGGAAATGAGAGTTTACACCATGAATTTCGGATTATATTTTTTTTTATTCATTTTTTTGAACGCGGACTATATTGTATTGCACAATACATAGTACATTACTACATTGTACATAATTCGATTTTGATGTTCAAACCAGAAAATCATTTACAATCTACTTTGTACAAAGTAACAAAAAGTGGAGGGAGCCCATGACTCTTGTTGCTACAAATTAATTGCACAATGCTAGGGGGCCTTAGGTCATCATAAAGAAACTCTAGGGTTAGAGTCTCTTCTAAGTTGATCAGTTAAATCTGATACGTGCGTAGCTATGCAGGTCTTAGGGAAGCTTGTGCTGCCTTGACATTGTTCTGTGCTACCATGCACACATCATCTTGCATGCTTTACATGTAGGTCACTATATTGTGCACACTACCATGCAAGACCTTGTATGCAAGTCATTGTTCCATCAGACACGACTATGTATCACTCAACATAATAGTTGTGTACATTGCTCGACAGTTAGCAATCTGTTACACGTGACATCTTTAGTAGACTTTTCCTTTAATAGTGGGAATGAAATGCTAATTGTTAGAAATCTCAAACATTGAGTAGTTGGAAGGTTAAGTGGTTTAGAGACATGAATGATTTCCTTTTCATTTGTTATTTTGTAACAATATTGTACATATATTTGCTTGATCATTCGCACTGGAGGGCATTGATGGATAAATGCACAATGTACACAAACTAGTGTGTTGTGCTCATTCCTTTCTGGTCACAAAAAACTCCATTCCCCACTTTGCTATTTGTGACATCCGATGTATCCTATTTATTTTTTGCATTTGACTAGTAGCTATTGTGTAATGGATTATATTGTTTCCTCTTTTCTTGTGCATAATTTATAATCTCAATTTGTCACTAGGATAAGGTTGCCTCCTAGACTACACGGGATATGGATTAATGGTATTGAAGTTGTGTTTATTCACATGCTAGTACAAACACATGCACAACTACATAATTAAGTGTGTCCACTTAGATCTATTAGACTTAAATATCTCTCTATTTATGTTTCTCTCTTCCGTAGATTTGTTTCTATTCTAATGGTCACTCTTCTTCCATGTTTCCATATTCTCTTGTAGACTTGTATATATAGATAATTCTTGATCTTTGTTTAATAACACATTCATTATTTTACCATAATATGGTATCAAAGCTATAGGTTAACTTTTTCGAAAATTTTGTAATCCTCCATTGAGTGGAAATTTTCGATATAGTTTCAGTTCTTTTTCCTGGCTTTTGTGTTCATTATTAATTTTCGAAAAATTAATATAATTTCTTTTTTGAAATTATTCTAGTTTGTTAATTTTTTGAAATTTATCTGCTACCCCAAGGATCTTCCAGTAGCTCATTTTTCTTCCTTGCACACAGTTTTGGGCCCATTAATGGCCCCCTAGGGTTTCTGCACTTTCGACTAGGGTTATGACCCTTCTGTTTTAGTCAAAAAATTATTTTTCTTGCAGATTCTTGGTGGGTTTTTCAATTCCTCAACTGGGTCATATTTGAAATTTTCTAGGTGCCTCGATTTTTGTGCCAGCAGATTTCAAATTTGACTTCAGATTCCTTCTAGGTTTTTCGAGCTTTCTTCTAGGTCTTCGTTCATTTTTTTGTCTTCCGTCAATCTGCCTCAGATTCTGTGCTTTGGATTCATTCACCGCCTTTTCAAAATTTTAATGGCGTCTCTCACCAACATTATGTTGGAAGGTAGTCCAAGGTTTAACAAGAAGATTTGCCACACTCGGAAGCAAGAAGGGTCTCAGCTGGTTTTGATTGATTTTTCACCTAAAAAATCGTGACTAGTTTTGATCGATTTTCACCCTAAAAAATTGTCTAGTTTTTCCATTTTTCACCACAAAAATCCGCTCTTCTGTGCACAACGAAGCTTTTTACTGCGGTTTTCGCAAGGTTTTTACTTCTCCTGTCGTCTTTTAAGGATTCACTTGCAGACTTTTGTTTTGAAGTTAGATTGACCATTAAGGGAGGGTATTAGAGTTAAATATCTCTCTATTTGTGTTTCTCTCTTCCGTAGATTTGTTTCTATTCTAATGGTCACTCTTCTTCCATGTTTCCATATTCTCTTTTACACTTGTATATATAGATCATTCTTGATCTCTGTTTAATAGCACATTCATTATTTTACCATAATAAGATCAACTTCTAAAAACTAATACAAATGTCATAGTAAGGGGAAAAATTGCTTGAAGGCAAAATCAACACCTTCATGTTGGATAAGTAGCGAAAAAACATTTAGAGTGTAGTGCAGAAAGACCATGATCCAATTTCACCATGAGATTTCTTTGTCTATGTTTTGCAAGAGGAATATTGCTCCTTCAAACACTACGGTGCTGAGCATATGAAGTTCCATTAGTTGTGTTAGCATGACGAGCTATCAATTGAAGATTGCAGTAATGAATTCCATGACTGCTCTATGTGCTTGCATGAGAAGAGCTTGGAACAATGGCAGGTGCTCAAGTACATAAGTAGGTTGTTAGCTTAGATTCATACAAAGATGGAGTTCTTGAATAAGAGGTAGGGCCAAGGATATTGCAACTCTTCCAAATTTGGCTAATGGTAAGCTCAAGAAGTTTTCCTCATAAAACAACAATTTACACATAAATCAACCTGAAACCTCTTTATGCAAAAGCATAATCCTTTTTGTGCCTCAACATCATTTGTGCCAAGCAAGGTCGAGAGCAAGAATAACAAGATGATAAATTGTGCCATTACCACCACACCAATTCCATTCATGTGCAACAATCCTTCATTGTGCAAGCCATAGTAAATGCCACTCAATTTGAGGAGGTAGATCAAAGTGCAGTATCTAAGCACAAATGTCATGGTCACTGACACTTCGGAGGAATCCAAGCATCTTTTTCACATGAAATGTTGGGTTCATGGACAAACGGTGCATTTTATCATTGACAATGGCAGCCAAAAGTACATCATCATGAAATATGAAGTCAAGCACTCGGATCTTTCCATTGAAATTCACTTGAGAGCATACTCTTTGGGATGGTTGCAACAATGTAAGGATACTTAGTTGCAACAATGTAAGGATACTTAGTTGAAATGCCAATGTATTTTCAAGTATGTAGTCAAATCCATGCAAGGAACTGTCACTTGTGATGTTGTTTTGTTGGAAGTTTACAACATTACTTGAGAGGCCATATGTGTATGACATGAATGTTGGAATAATATGCATATATGTGTTGCCATTGATGTCAACATATTTCTCTGTTTGAGACAATGTTCATGTGATGTTCACTGAGTTGTTTGGTTCGGTATCGACAGTGCATTGAAGACCAGTGTATGTGGATGTGTGCGTTGTGTAGTGGGATGTCTGTAGTTGATTCAGTTCAGCTCTCAAAGGTTCGCATGATGATTTGAGTAATTTATGTGTTTTTGTGTTGAGATTGGTATTTTGATGTTCAATGGTGATAGTATTTGGATCGGTAGTGCCCCTCATTGTAGTAATTTCTTATGCGGACCTACGTAGCATGTTTGGGACATGATGTGCTTCCTTAGCTCAATTGGTTCATGATTTGGAGGTCTGCAAGTTATTTTTCTTGATTGACAGTCGTTGCTATTGGTGTTTAGAGGTTTGGTATAACGATGCTGATGATTCCATTGATTTGAGTTAATGTGGATGTTCCTGAGGTAAATCATGATGCTTGTGGATGTTTCTAGATCGTGCTCCTGTTGTGTTGTTGGTTCGCATTGATCGAGGTGATTGCATTTGGTGATTTTCGGTTGGTGAGTACATGTTCTTGATGTTCTTGGACGACTTAGTGTTGTAGCGTGTTGTGGATGATCAAGGCATAATTCTTGGAGGGGTTTCATGTTCGAGGCGTTTGATTTTGGTCTGAGCTATGTCTTAGTCGACATTGTTTGGTTGACATTAAATATTGTATCATGTATGGCTATACTTTTGTATTTTAGGTGGTGAGAGTTGAGCCGACCTTGTTTATTCCTTCAAGGTTGATGAGATGTATAAATGTAATTGTATTAATGTGTGGATCGTGTGCACGAGTGTGTGAAGAGACATAGATTTGCGAATATTGATCAGGTGTGGAAAGGAAAGTTGTACTTCAATGGAATTGACTTAGGCATGATGAAGATGCTATTATCCAATTCATAATCTGTGGATTGTTGTCCATATATATATATATATATATATATATCTTTAAGGCAGTGAGCCTTCCCAGGGCGGGAAGCCTTTTGTATTTGAGTAGTGAGCTCTAGGCAGTGTGCCTGATTGCATGTGCATTCCCACTGTAATACTCCTAACAGGGTATAGTGCTTTTAACAGAGTACAACATCTTGTGGGTTCATCCCCACTGTGGTTTTTCCCTTGACTGGGTTTCCACGATAAAAATCTTGGTGTTATGTTTTCTTGATGTGTTGTGGATTTGCGCTTCATTGTTTAATTATCAGAATTAAAGTTAAAGTTTTGTTTAATTTGTGAAGTTTTGGACACAACTGATACACCCCCCTTTCAGTTTTCTACAGCCATATTTCCATCAATTGGTATCAGAGCTAGTTCCTCTGTGGGAAGCTTAATCGCTTGAGGTGATCCAGAATGACTATATTTAAGAAGGATACTCTGAGATTTGATGGTATAAATTACACTATGGAAAGGTTTCATGGAAACACATTTGAGATCCATTGGTGAAGACTATTGGGAGATTACCAAGACATAGTATGTTCCTCCTGAAAATCTTGGTACTGCTACTCCAGATGAAAAGAAGAAAGCTGAATATAACATCAGAGTTAAGGAAGCATTGTTGAGTCCCTTGACTGATACAGAGATGACAAATGTTATGGAACTGAAGACTGCTCACGAGATCAGGAAGAAGTTGGAAACATTATATGAAGGTGACACTTATGTGAAGCTTGCAAAATTACAGAGCCTAAAAGGAAAGTATGAGACATTGAGGATGAGAGAAGATGAGAACATTACTACTTACATGCAGAAGGTGAATGAGCTTGTGTGCAGTACCAGATGTGCCAATGGACAGTTGGATGAACAAGAGATTGTTGCTAAAATACTTAGATCTTTACCCTCTTCCTATAAATACAAAGTTGCTGCTATTGAGGAGATTAGAACTGTGACAAATATGATAAGAGACATGTTGATTGGTAAGCTTTCAGCCTTTGAAATGAGTGGATTTGGTGATGCCCTTCCTAAAGTTGAATCTGTATTCAAAGCTACTATTTCTAATGATAACAAGAGATATGATGCAGAAGAAAGTTCTACAAGAGTATCCAAATATGCAAAAGAGTTGGAAGAGATTGAAGAAGAGTGTAAGTTGAAAGAGCTTGAAACCCTTATTGCGAAGAGATTGTCTAAAGGTGCTGGTAAGTATGAAGGAAAGTTGCCTCTTAAATGTTTTTCTTGCAAAAAGATTGGTCATTTTTCTTTAAGATGTTTGGATAGAGAGCCTAAGTATAAACATAGAAAATTCCAACCTAGATATAAGAAGAAATGTTACTATGCTGTTGATGAAGGTGTGACAAATGATGAATCTGATGAAGGTGGTTCAAAAGATGATGAATGGGTATTTATTGCTATCAAGAAAGAAGATCCTGATTCTACAAATTGCATGAATGTGGAAAGAGCTTTGGCCGCACAAGTTGAGGAGAAAGATGAATGGGTGATTGACAATAGCTGTTCACATCTTATGACAGGTGACAAGAGCAAGTTTGTGAGTTTGGAAAGATATGATGGTGGTGTTGAGATTTGGTGATGACACTCTTTGTCTGATCCGTGGCAGAGGATCCATTACTCTTGATGGTAAGAATAATATTGATGATGTCCTGTATGTAGAAGGTCTTAAGCATAATCTTTTGAGTGTTGGACAGTTAGTTGACAAGGGTTATGATCTGCAATTCAAGAATGGCAAATGCAAAATATTGGGAAGTTTCGGTGTTGAGATTGCATTAGGTACAAAAACTAAAGCTAATGTCTTTCATTTGAATAATGCTGAGAATAGATGTTTGATTGCTCAGTTTGATGAAAGTTGGTTATGGCATAAGAGGTTGTGTCACGTGAATTTTGATAATATTGTCAATATAAGTGCTACTCAAGTTGTGAGAGATCTTCCTAAGTTGTTGAAACTTGCTAATGCTGTGTAAGGAATGTCAGATGGGTAAGTAGGCTAGATCTACTTTCAAGAGCAAAACTTATTCTTCTAAAGGATTGTTAGATCTTGTGCATATTGATTTATGTGGTCCATCTAGAACTAAAAGTTTTCAAGGTGACAGATATTTCATATTGTTGATTGATGATTATTCAAGGATGGCATGGGTTACTTTCTTGAGGGAGAAATCTGAGGCCCTAGACAAATTCAAGATTTTCAAGGCTATGGTTGAGACATAGACATGATTGAAGCTAAAGTGTTTGAGATCCAACAAAGGTGGTGAATTCACATCCGATGAGTTTAATGCATTTTGTGAAGAGCATGGAATAAAGAGACAGATGTTTGCTCCGCGGACCCCACAACAAAATGGTGTGGTAGAGAGGAAGAACATAACCATTCTAGACACTACAAGGACAATGATGATTGAAGGAAATGTTCCGCATGTTTATTGGAGAGAAGTTGTGTACTGCAATTTACTCATTGAACCGGGTGCAAATAAATTGTAATACTGGTAAGACTCCTTATGAATTATGATATGGAAATATTCTTACAGTGAGATGTTTTAGAATTTTTGGAAGTAAATGCTATATCAAAAGAGATGAAGATTTAGGAAAGTTTGATGCTAGGTGTGATAAAGGTATATTTCTTGGTTATTCAACAAAAACAAGGCATACATATGTTACAATATCAGATTGAGAAAGATAGTTGAGAGTGCAAATGTCAAGGTGGATGAATGCAATCAAAGACTGTCTAGATCTTGCGGATATGATTCAGAAGATCAGGATGCCAATACAAATCAGGGAATAAAACCTCAAACTCAAAATCAAGTTCAAATTGTTCCGGTGGATCAAGATGAAGAAGCAGAAACACAAGAGTCTGGAATTCATGCAAATCCTAAAACTCCCAGGTATGTAAGGTTGAATCATTCAGAAAATCAGATAATTGGAGATAAAAGCAAAGGTGTTTAAACTAGAAGAAAAGTTGTTGAAGATAGAGTTGAGTATTGTTTGATTTGAAAGATTGAACCTAAGGATGTTAGTGAAGCATGTCAAGATTAACATTGGGTGAAAGCAATGAAAGAAGAGTTGAATCAGATTGAGAAGAACAAGACATGGGTTCTTGTTCCCAGACCTAAGGATAAGAATGTAATTGGAACTAAATGGGTCTTTCGTAACAAATTGAATGAAGATGGTGAGGTGATTAGAAATAAGGCAAGACTTGTTTGTAAAGGATATTCACAAATGGAAGGTATTTACTTTGAGGAGACTTTTGCTCCTATGGCTAGAATTGAAGCTGTGAGATTATTTCTTGCTTATGCTGCTTATAAAGATTTCAAAGTATATTAGATGGATGTCAAGTCTGCATTTTTGAATGGTGAATTGGAAGAAGTGTACATAGAGCAACCAGATAGATTTACATTGACTAATCAGAGCGATATGGTTTGTCGGTTGAGGAAAGCTTTGTATGGATTGAAGCAAGCCCCCAGAGCATGGTACACAAGATTGGATAAGTATCAATGTATCCTGGGGGACACGCCCCCTCAACATCTCCGAGATGGGGGGATGTCGTTTCGGCATTTCCGACGACGCCACCCATCCGCCGCCGTTCTGGCGGAGACGCGGGGACGTCCCAACCTCCCCGAAGGGGACAGAGGGACAACAACGTGTCCCTCGACCCCTCCAGGGGATTTATGGGCGTCCCCCGTCACAACAAAAAAAGTGACTTTTATTTATTTATTTTAAATTTTTAATATTTCATTGATCGTTTTGTAACCCATAATTTTGATATTTATTATATAATAGAACTCTTCCATTTGCTGATTCGACTATTTAAAATTTTATTGTTCAAATTTCAATGTTCAATGCAATGTTCAAGTATTTAGTAATTCTAATTTATTCTTTTTAATTTTACAGTTACTGTTTTCAGTTTTACTTTTACATCTTTATGTCTTATATTGTTATACATCTTTTCATAACTTGCATTTTAAGTACCACATGCATAGTATATAGTATATACACACCCCCCTTTACCCCCC
>MU227649.1:3139767-3162860 GCA_018584345.1 Thuja plicata | reverse complement strand
CTAACTGTGCGTTCAGATCATGAGCAGATTATGGAACAAAACCCCACACTTCTATCTTCTTAAAACTTTCAGACCTTGAATCCCTTATCAAAAGACTTCAAATCTGTCCAATACTCCCATTGTAGCACACCACAACCTGCAACTATGCTCAGTAGTGAACTCAGTGCGAATTCACCTCTTAAGAAGATTGGGTTCCCGTCCAATCTTATGGTTCTAAGGGTTTTCGTCCTCAGAACAAATCAGTCACTGAATATCAGCAACGAGAGAAAATAATTTCAATTCAATATTCTCATAGCATACTCTTGAAGGAAGACAAGGTTTGTTTATAAAGACTCCTCAAACTCCAAGTGAACCTCCATGCTCAATGTGGGATAAATCATCCTTTACTTTTAATTCCTCCTTATGAAATAGCTTCTCGAACAAGCTAGAGAGCTTTATTAATTAAAGTGACTTTATATTGTCATTTTATAAGGTCACTTAATGAAAATGGCTTAAATACACTTTAACCCCGTTCATGTCACCATATCATAAAGTCACGTAATATAATTTAACTTAAATCATTAAACCCTTGATAATGGCTTAAATACACTTTAACCCCGTTCATGTCATCATATCTTAAAGTCACGTAATATAATTTAACTTAAATCATTAAACCCTTGATAATTGCCAATATCAACTCATGGGAATAATCTACCCACTTTCCAAATATAGATACGATGCCAACTGATCACCTTGGTGAGTTAATATAAATAGTAAGTATGAGCAAAACTTCCAAGTGACTTACTAAAAATAGTAAGTGTGAATCAGAGTGTCCTGAATGATCTCTAGAAGACACACCACAAATAAAATAGGACATTGAGTTGAATAATATTGAAATAGGCAACCAAAATTTTGGGACATTACACATAGCCTCCTGGAAAACCATTTTATTCCGTTTCTTCCTAAGACTCAAATATGAGGAGGGATTTGTCTCCATAATTGTCTAACTAATGGGTTGCCCGTAGGCCCTTTCCAATCAACAATAAATTGGTCCAAACCACTATTGTAAACCCAATTGAGATCAAGCTTAGATAACACCACTTGCCATAAATATCTGGCAAACTAGTAGTGCAGAAAAAGATGGGGAATAGACTCCTCTTCCTGCTTACAAAGAATCTATTTGTTAGGGAGTGGGAATCCCCTTTTAATGAGATTGCCTTGAGTTAAAATTCTATTGTGCAAAGCCGTCCACATATTGTCATTGATGTCATAGGGCACTCAGTTGATGTTGTGAGATGTTCATTGATATCAAATTAATATGTACAAGACTGATAGAATGTGTATTGATAAGATTATCACCATCATTGATATCAGACCAAGAGTTCTTGATGTAGGAGCATCTTGGGATCTTAGCAATCTTGTATCAACCCAAAAATATTTGTTTTTTGTTTTCCTGTTTGATCAGTCTCTGAGTTTCTTTCTGCATTCGTTCAATTTGGATCTTTTATAGTTGCGATCCTTACAACGTGTTTGTAGCATCATGTTGAACCTAGGTTCGCACTTCATTTGGTTTCTTCACGCATGAGATCTTTCAAATTCTTGGCGGGATTGTATTGTTCTTCATGTTGTCCAGCCAGTTTGTGTTTTCCGATCTTGCAAAGGATTTCCTGATTGGCGAAGCTTAACGACTCATTTCTCGATGATACTACGTTTGTGGCCGACCTACTTGAAGGATCACGTTTCATATTTCTTTCATGGAAGTAGATCCTGATGATTTGGGTCCTGACCTATTGTTTGTAACACTTTTTTCTTTCTCATTGGGAAATGTAATCTTTCTAGGCCAACCTGATGTTTGCGAAGGCTTTGTAAGCTTATGAAATTGTTCCTAAGGGTTAACTCTCATAAGATTATCTTGCTATAGCTGAATGCTAAGGATTTTGTAAGGATTTCTAATTGTAATCAGGTCTGTATGTCTGGCATGTATGACTGCATGTTGCAGATCCTTTGTATATAATTTTCTAATAATAAAGAAGTTTGATCTTGCATATCTCTCTGTTGTTACTTGTTTCCGTTGTGTGACTCATGCTGCAAGGATTGGACAGAATTTAAGTGGACACATGGAGCTGATAAGAGTTTTGAGTTGTTGAAACAAAAGGTGACTGAACAACTTGTGTTAGCTTTACTAGATTTCAATAAAGTATTTCAAGTGGATTGTGATGCAAGTGGAAATGCAATCGGAATAGTGTTAAGTCGAGAAGGTAAACCTATTGCTTATTTCAGTGAAAATTTGAATGATGCTAAGAGAAGATATTTAGTTTATGATTAGGAATTCTATGCCATTGCTCAAGCTTTGAAGAACTGGAGACATTATTTGTTGCCTAAGGAGTTTGTGTTGTATACTGATCATCAAGCATTGCAATATTTAAGTAGTCAAGGTAAGTTGAATCAGAGACATATGAGATGGGTTGAGTTTTTGCAGAGTTATACGTTTGTGTTGAAATGTAGGAGTGGTAAATCAAATAAAGTTGCTGATGCTTTGGGTAGAAGAACTTTGCTAACAAAAATGAGAGTTGGAGTGTTGGGATTTGATGAGTTGAAGACAATGAAAGGAGATAGGAAAGAAGTCAAGTGGACACATGGAGCTGATAAGAGTTTTGAGTTGTTGAAACAAAAGGTGACTGAACAACCTGTGTTAGCTTTACCAGATTTCAATAAAGTATTTCAAGTGGACTGTGATGCAAGTGGAAATGCAGTCAGAACAATGTTAAGTCAAGAAGGTAAATCTATTGCTTATGTCAGTGAAAAGTTGAATGATGCTAAGAGAAGATATTCAGTTTATGATAAGGAATTGTATGCCATAGTACAAGCTTTGAAGAAGTGGAGACATTATTTGTTGCCTAAGGACTTTGTGTTGTATACTGATCATCAACCATTGCAATATTTGAGTAGTCAAGGTAAGTTGAATCAGAGACATGAGATGGGTTGGGTTTTTGCAGAGTTATACGCTTGTGTTGAAACATGAGTAGTAAATCAAATAAAGTTGATGCTTTGAGTAGAAGAAGAACTTTGCGGACAAAAATGAGAGTTGGAGTGTTGGGATTTGATGAGTTGAATACTTTGTATGGGGATGACCCTGATTTTGCAGAACCTGTGAAAGCTTGCAAAGAACTTGTTGTAGACTGAAGCAAATGGTTGGATTATTTCATTCAGGAAGGTATGTTATTCAGAGGTATCCAATTGTGTATATAGAGGAGTTCTATGAGAGATAATCTGATTAAGGAAAAACATTGTGGAGATTAGCTAGACATTTTGGTATTGACAAGACAATGGCTTTGGTATGTGAGAATTACTTTTGGCCTCAAATTCATAAGGATGTAAGGAAGTTTGTTCAAGGATGTAAAGTTTGTCAAGTTGCGAAAGGAAGTAGTCAGAATACTGGATTGTATACACCTTTGACAATGTCAACTAGACCTTGGGAGGATATTAGCATGGATTTTGTAGTTGGGTTACCGAAGACACAAAGAGGTAATGATTCTATATTTGTGGTGGTAGATAGATTTTCTAAGATGTCACATTTCATTCCTTGTAAGAAGGCAATCGATGCAGTACATGTAGCTGACTTATTTTTCAAGGAGATTGTGAGATTGCATGGATTGCCTAAGAGTATAGTTTTAGACAGAGATAGTAAATTTGTTGGTTATTTTTGGAGGACACTTTGGAGGAAGATGAAAACTGATTTGAAGTTTAGTTCTACATTTCATCCACAGACTCATGGACAAACATAGGTAGTGAACAAGAGTTTGGGAAACCTACTGAGATGTTTGGTTGGAGAAAAACCTGGAAATTGGGATTTAATTTTAGCACAGGCAGAGTCTGCATATAACAATTTAGTGAATAGGAGTACATGGAAGACACCATTTGAGATGATTACTAGTTTTCATCCTAAGGGAGTATCAGAATTGAGGGATATTAGTCATGAGAACAAGAGGAGTGCTGAAGTAGAAGAATTTGCAAAACACGTGAATGGAATGAATTACACATTTAGGTGAAACGACATTTGGAGAAGATGAATCAAACATATAAGGAGAGCGGATAAGAAAAGGAGACAAGGAATTTGAAGTAGGGGATGAAGTAATGGTATATTTGAAGAAAGGTAGATTTCCTGTTGGAACATATAATAAGCTGAAGATGAGGAAGTTTGGACCGTGTAAGATCTTGAGGAAATTTGATTCCGAAAATGCATATGAAGTGGAGTTATCAGAGGATATGGACATTTCACCTATATTCAATGTTGCAGACTTGTATGAGTATCATGAGTAGGATTTTTGTGAAGGTAATGGATCAAAAGTTGAACAACAGTATCCTAAGAAGCAGATGGATGGGATATCGGAGCTTTTGAATAGCAGAATTAGTAAAAGTACAAGAGGTAAGTAGTATAAGGAGTATCTTGTCAGATGACAAGACAAACCAGTGGAAGATTCTTCTCGGATTTCTTAGGCTAAGGTTGACCATCTTGGTTTTCCTTTAGCCCCAACAAAGTGAGAGGCTCACTTTTCAAATAACCTTGGGTGTTTGATGCAGGAGCATCTTGGGATCTTAGCAATCTTGCATCAACCAAAAAATATTTGTTTTTTGTTTTCCTGTTTGATCAGTCTTTGAGTTTCTTTCTGCGTTCGTTCAGTTTGGATCTTTTACAGTTGCGATCCTTACAACGCGTTCGTAGCATCATGTTGAACCTTCTCCTAGGTTCGTGCTTCATTTGGTTACTTCATGCATGAGATCTTTCAGATTCTTGGCAGGACTGTATTGTTCTTCATATTTTCCGGCCAATTTGTGTTTTCCGATCTTGGGAAGGATTTCCTGATCGACGAAGCTTAACGACTCATTTCTAGATGATATTACGTTTGTGGCCGACCTACTTGAGGGATCGCATTTCATATTTCTTTCATTGGAAGTAGATCCTTATGATTTGGGTCCTAACCTATTGTTTGTAATACGTTTTCTTTCTCATTGGGAAATGTAGTCTTTCTAGGCCAACCTGATGTTTGTGACGGCTTTATAAGCTTATGAAATTGTTCCTAAGAGGTAGCTCTCATAAGATTATCTTGCTGTAGCTGAATGCTAAGGATTTCTGATTGTAGTCAGGCCTGTATGTCTGGCATGGATGACTGCATGTTGTAGATCCTTTGTATATGATTTGCTGATAATAAAGAAGACTGATCTTGCATCTCTCTCTGTTGTTACTTGTTGTTTCCGTTGTGTTACTCATGATGCAAGGATTGGACAGATCTCTTTGAGTTCCCTCCGTCCTTGATTGCGCCAAGTGGTATGGACAGATCTCCTTGAGTTCCCTCCGTCCTTGACTGCGTCAGTTCTGAAATATATTGAAAGCCTTGGATCAATTATAAATCAGTTTATGAAATAAGAACAACTCTGGCCGATTATAATGTTATAAAGTTATAACATACATAGAACATATTACAAAATAGGAAAGATTGATAACTTTTAGACTAAAAAATATAACCGTGGCCATCACATCTAAACTATAGACATATCAACTGAGAGAACTATGGTGAACAATTTGATGGCTATGAAAGTAAATAAGTAAAGTCCTTGATTGAATACTAACATCAATAAAAGTACTAAACTTCATTCAATAAAGATGTTATCAATCATTATTATTCTGAGAGGTCAATTTTATAAACATTAAAAGAAGCAGTTACAAGCAGCAATTAAAAGTGCAAAACATTTTGCAGAGGCATCGAGTAGGATGCATTAGAAAACCAAAAGACTTGTCAGTGATACACAATAAAGACAATGATTTATATATAAATATATTGTGCAGCGATAAGAGTAACTATTAGCGATCAATGTAAAAATTAATGAGGCAGTGATCTTTATAAAATGGAGTGACAGGTCAGCATGAAGTGGCACGCAACTCAAAGGATTACAAATACGTGATAGCAGTATCTGTATAAAAGAAGTGGTTATGGGAGCAAATACTATGAATAGTGATGGAATATACAGCAGTGTTGACATTAATACAGCGATCAGAAAAAGATTATGCATTGGTTACGATAGTTGATATAATATGCAGAAGAAGAATCATGATCAACTATGACATGTCAAATATATCTATTCACGGGAACAATGGATGATGATTGTACTAATATATTTGCAGCAATACAAATATGCTTAAGCGGTGCCAAAGATGGGTGAAAGAAATCTGCAGCATATAATTTTTGGCATCAAATTTTACTAAAGACGGTGCAACTTTGTAATATGGAATTGACTAGTTCGAATGACAGAAGCGATTTTCTGAATATTACTGTTGACTTCTTTAATGGGCAGCGATGACACTTACACAGTGACTCATATTTAGGAAGATTTTAAGGATGAACAGGTCAGCGAATGTAATGAAGAGCTCAAAGCCATAGTTATGAGTATTAAAGAACGGTGAATGATTGATCAAAGTCAGCGATCAAGGAAAAGCATGATTATAAAAAGATGCGATTAATATAATTGCCAAAACAGCGATTTAAATGAGGAATTATTCATAAAGATTACGTCAGCAGGTGATCATCGATTAAATCAAAAGAAATTGAAAGCGAACATAATCAGTTATTAGGAACAGCGATAATACTAAAGTGGCGCTGAATATAACAACGGCAGCGATATTATTTAGAAAGTCAAACTTTGTCTTATTCATGACAAGTCAGCAAAAAATGCCATGTCACTTAGAAAGCAGCGATACATAAACAAAAAGGATCGATAATGATAGGATGTCTTCAAAAGCTTAAGAAGCAATAATAAGAGGTTACGAATTAATATGATGATAAACAACAATAATAAGCGTATGAATTCATGGAGAGGTATGATCTGTTAAGGGATCGTTTTCTGTTTTAAAAAGAAGAGACTATATTCAAAAGGTACAATTAGCAAAACAAAGGTAAATTGTTTTTGCAGAAGTGGTGTGACCATTTGATAAATGGTGATGTCTCTTGAGAGATGTCTAAGTTCAAAAGGTATGTCCTTTAATGCATATGGAAGAAATATAAGGCAGATCCAAATCATTTTTGGAGAGTGTGAGTAGTGTGTGGTGTGAGTTTATATCAAGGCAATTTGATATACACACCAAATTCAGAAAATATATGTGAAGTACATATGGGAGTTTAATGCTGAAAAGATAAATCAGACAAGGAAAATTTTGATGATCAATTGCAGATTTATGACAAGACTGTAGATTAATTGTAGATATATGGATAAATTTTGAGGAGAGTATTTCAAAATTTTATTTAGACTTTGATCAGACTTGCAGCAAATTTGTGAAGTAAGTTTGTAATTAGAATTTGTGCCAATATAGTGAATCCATCATTAGTTAAGATAGCAACATTGTCAAGGTGGAGTTTCAGATTTAAGTGAAGTTGGTGCTTTTCTTTTAGGGGTTGGTGCCTCTTGTAGGTTGGTGCCTACAAATTGTGGGAGTTGATGCTTCTAGTGAGTTGGTGCTCATAAATTTAGGGGTTGGTGCCTACAAACATGTTGTAAAAGAAGAATTATATAAAAGCATTGATTTGCCATGGTTTTCTCCCATTTGGCTTTCCGCGTAAAACATCGTGTTATTGTGTTCTCATGTGCATAATTGTTAAGTAATTGATGCTATTGTGATGGATAAAGTTTAAATTGGTAAAATTCATTGTTATACTGATTCACCTCCCCCCTCTTAGTATAACCGTGTGCTCTTCAAATCTCCCTTCCGGTCTCTCCTCCAAATAAATTTATCTTCACTAGGAAAAGGAGGGATTCTAACCTTATTGATAATCCCCATTAGCTCCCTAGCTTTTGGAAGCAAGTATGGTTGTTCCATGCAACATTGGGTAAGATCCCTCCACCTCCTATCCGGGGAAATGTAATCAATCACTTTGTGGCCAAAGAATCCTTTAGCAACATCCTTATACCCCCCTAGGCTCAAATTAGCATCCAACCTTCCTCTACCCATACATCTTCCCAGAGCCTAATATTCCTACCATCTATCACCTGCCACTTCAGTCCAGATTGAATGGTATTCCTACATTTCAAAATATTATTCCAAATCTTAGAACCCTTGGGTATACCAGGGGTACTAAGAACTTCATAGAAGCTGTTAGAATTAAGGTATTTAGCCTTCATTAATTTACACCAGTCAGTCTTTTCCAAAGTCATCTTCCATCCCATCTTTGCAATCAACGCTTTGTTAAGTGCAGTTTTAATACCCGACTCACCAAGATGTTAAGGCTTACAAACCGTGCCCAAGTTAACTAGAGCTAATCTTTTCTTTTCTTCCATTCCTGTCCACAAAAAAAATCGTTGGAGTCTTTCTAGTTTCTTTGCCATAATCCTAGAGATTTTAAATATGGAAAGGAAGTAAACTGGGATGCCTTGAATAGAGGCCTTTAGCAACTAAAGCTTCCCGACACTATTGAGAAGCCTACCTGTCAGACCAGCCAATTTCTTCTGCATACGTTCTAAGATGATGTTCCAATAGGCCAAGGTGACATCCTTAATAGTAAGTGGAAGACCCAGATAGTTGCCAGGAAGAGCAACACATTGACAACCCAAGATATTCTTAACTTTATTCTGCAGGTCCTCCTTAGTAGTGAAAAAGTAAGCGGTCCTTTTCTTCGTAATTAATGTGCTGGCCTGAAACCTTAGCATAATTATCAAGAAAAACCTTCCATTCCCTCGCCTCCACAACAGAACATCTCCCAAACAGGATTGTATCATCCACAAATTGCTATAACATTGAGGGGTAAAGGGTGGAAGCAACTTGTACCCCTTGAATTCTTCACAACCAAACCATATTGAGAAAATTCCTGCCTATCACCTCAACAATCATTATGAAAAGATATGGAGAGGGGGTCCTCTTGTCTGATCGCCTTCTCAGCTCCAAAAAAACCCCTAGGGAAACCATTAACAAGGACAAAAAATTAGACAATTCCCACACATTCTCTGATCAAGCTGATAAACTTTTCATTGAGCCCCATTCTAGATAAAACTTTAAACAAAAAATCTTATTTGACTCTATCATATGCCTTAGAAATATCCAGTTTCAGAACCGTACTTGACAATCGACTCCTCTCCATAGAGTGAACAATTTTATGTGTCGAGATTGCAACATCCAGAGTTTGTCTTTCGGGGACAAAGCCCTTCTAACAACCACTAATTACCCCATCCAAAAAAGGCTTAACTTTGTTAATGAGGACTTTCGAGAAGATTTTATAAAGAGTTTTACAAAGGCTAATGGGTCTTAAATAAATCAAATTTTTTGGCTCCTGGACCTTAGGCACCAAAGCAATAAAGTGTTATTAACTTTCTTGAACATTTTACTTGTCCCTTGTGGCCATCGTTATGTCATAACTCACCACATCCCAAAAATCCTGAAAGAAGGCTGGGGGAAAGCCATCTGGCCCCGACGCCTTAAAGGCACCCATGGAGAAAACAACAGCCCTAACTTCCTCCATAGACACCGGAGCAAGAATTTGTTCATTATCCTTAGGTCGTATGGTTCTCTGGAGACAGTCTAACAACTAGTCTTCAAAGTTGTAAAAACTAGAAAGACCAGGGTCACTATAAGCCTGTCTAAAATAATCAATAGCCATTTTACCCATCTTAGAGTCCTCATTAATTTCTTGATTTTGATCATTCAATAAGCATTGTATTGAATTCCTCTTTCTATGCCTACTAGCAGATCTATGGAAAAAAGTAGAGTTCCTGTCACCCTCCTTCAACCATTGCACTCTTGACCGTTGCTTCCCATAGATCTCCTCCCTTCTCAGATTTTACTTCCATTTTTTCCTCCATTTTTCTTCGTCGTAATGAAGTGATTAAGACTGGTCCCCCTTAGCCATTAAGTCCTGTAAAACTTCCAGCTTAGAAGAAATTTCCTTTTTTTGCTTAGAGATATTACCAAAAGTCGATGTGTTGCATCCTTTAACATTCCTCCTAATAATCTCCAATTTTTGTGTAACTCTAAACAAAGTTGTACCTTGAATAAGGGTATTCCACCAGTTTTGAATGCAATTTATGAAGTCAAGGTGGGAAGCCCACAAAATTTCATATTTGGAAGGGAGGGATCCAAAAGGATGCCTAACAATCCAATGCTAAAGGAGAGGATTATGATCTGAGACAGTTCTTGGAAGAGCTTTCAGGGTGGCATTATATCCTATATCCCATTTTGCTGAAACAAGGAAACTATCGAGTTTGACTTGGATTAGGTTATTCCCCTTCCTATTTTTTGGACCAAGAAAAGGATTGACCCTTGTTGGTAAACAAATTTGTCACCGCGAGTACTTAAAAAATGACCCTGTTTGCCTTGTGAGTAGTGACAACCATGCCAATAGTTGGAGAGATTGCGATCCGATCACAGTTAGATTGCGGTCTTCCTCTGTGCTTGAGAGGGGCAACTGCCTCATATGATGGGGGTATTTGTTTGTTTGTGTACTTTTCACCTGAAAGTACAAAAATGATACAAAACAAAACTAAAGGAAATAGATAACATAAACCCGAACACTAGACATACGAATACTAGTTGAGATTCACAATGAATAATGATTACAGAGGGGTTTTTAGCACAGAATGCCATGATTGCAAAAGAAGGATAACAAACCTTGACATACGAAAAGATGCACTACACCACATTCAAATCAAGATACCAAGAAATGAGTGCCTTTGTCCCATCAATTACATAGACTAGAAAAACAATTGGATTTCACCATTACATAAAGAGATTACTAACTTGACATACGCAAACTTAGTAATAACTCATGAATACATTTGAGACATATGACTAAATGCATTCTTCATTATCTCTTTGAAAATATACAAATTCAAAAACACTTTTGTAAATAGTGTAAATCCAAAAGTCTCTTCCCCCTCTGCCAAAAAGTCCCTCCTTATACATTACAAAAGCCTTGTATTTATAGACTGTCCTCGAAAACTAACTCGTAACCACTTAGCATAACCACTTAGGATAACTACTTGGGGTAGCTACTTAGGATAACTATTTAAGTAATCATTTAGTATAACTTCCTAAGTGATTATTTAGAATAACCACCTTTTTGAACAAGTTAAGATTTACCTAACTTTTTACAATGATAAAGCCCAAGCCATCTTTTATTTATAGTAAGCGACAAAAGTCACTTTTACAAAAAAGATAATTTGAAGTGCTGCCATAACATCATTTTCCTTGTTGAAGTAGCAACGTGTCTTCTTGCAAACATGAACAACCATCATCTTGCAGGAAATCTATTCCAATTGCATATTTGTTGAACATCATTTCGTTCTATGAACATGTAGGTTTGTCTTATTTTGTAATGGCAATATTGAAATAAAAGTTTGTAAACATGAATCCATTGCTTCTCAAATGTTGAGACACAAAAACTGAACCCAAGATCATAATCTTTACAACTTACATTGTTGTTGCAATATATTCCCCACACTTCACTTCGAGGATTACTTTGAATTGATTTTCGTGGAACGAATTCTATGTTTCTTCATGTATTTGCCATCTTTAAGAATATTTGAAGACTTATTTTTAGTTTCCATATTTTTAGCATCGTTGGTATTATGGCCCACTTTCCTTTTTTCTTTATCCTTCCTCATTTATTGACTTTTCAATATCATCATAATATCACCAAGCCTTTAACATCCACATGAATCATGAAATCCCATACCCACTTCTCACTTCAACATAGAATGAAAATGTCACATCACCAACAACACTCTCTTTGCATACATCCCAAAATATGTGTTTTCCTTGTTGCTTAGGCTACAAAAGTTATCTTTTTAGCTCTCCAGCGGTGAAAACAAAATGTGGATCTCATCATATAATACATAAGCTATCGTGCATCTATTAGGTGACAATCGAGGATCAAAAGGAAGCTTGACATATATCTCTAAATAGAATATCTGATTTCTTCAATGATTTTCCTCTCAAGTCTTCATGACAACGTGCATGCTGTAATCATGTCATTTTATGAGACCATATTCCTTCGGGTTATTCTGTCAACCTGTTCATATGCCGCATCAATGCTTCTGCATTTTAGGTTCATTACGAGTATGGCAACCACAATCATTGCATTCTGTGAGTTGAGACGCCTTAGATGCATTCTGTTGAACAGTTCGTGTGTTAATCTCCACCTTCCCGTGTTGCATGTGAGTCTGCTAAAGTATTTCCAATTGATTGCATTCCACGAGATGACACCTCTCTGGGTGCTGCTCTCAATCGACTGTGAGGCCTTGTTTGTATTCCTTATTTGCATGCATGTGCACAAGAGCTTCTCCAACTATGATATTTAACAAGAATCCCTCCACCGTTGTACTTCTATGGCTGTCAAAATCTTATATTTGTGCGGATGGAAAGACATTGGCAAAGGTTGTTGAATTCGGCTTTAAAACCTGGAAATTGCATTTGTTTTAAACATTTTTCAACTTTTTCAACAAAGTTCTACACGTATCTTTTATCAAATCATTGATCCACTAATATTTGCGTGGATATCGAGGAGAGCACTTCTAAATGTAACATTTGGTGAGAACCTCTGCTTTAATATGTTTTGATGGACATCTATGACTTGTTCCAAAGTCATTTATTCGCGCGGGAAGGAAAGGTTTTGGCAAAGAATTTGGCTTTGTGCTCGCTAATTGCATTTGGTTGTATATGCTTCCACAATTTGTTTGCATTTTTGGAGATGATGTCTCTTTGAAGTATTCTGCAAATAATTTCGGTGCACTGTGTTTGACTCCACATTTTGCAAGCATATCTACCATGAACATACTTGCTATTTGTTCAATAGCTTATAAATCCTTTTGAACATATTATTTCTTTGCATATTGTGTAGGGGCATATCATTGACCAATTTATCAATGCTCACACACCTATATCAAAGTGAATGTTACTTATCAATTGACAGTTATGATAACTACCTCTCCCTTTGTCAGTATGTTATGCAAGGTCCTCAATTTGTGATTATTGTTTAAGCTGCGATGAAGATACAATGTGTTATGTAGTGTCTCTCATTTCGATAAGTTATCCCTGTTGACCAAAACTCCGATCTATATCAACTTCAAACTACCTCCTATTTACTTTGTCGGATTTTTCAACCACTTAACTAACTTAGCGAATTGACTGATATATTGTTTTTATTGGTGTGTTGAAAGGCACATGAGTAACTTCATCAACTTCATTGGCGTTTTAATAAACTTTGCCAACTTTCTGAAATCTCCGATGAATGGATTATAATAACTAACTCTTCATAGGTCAGAATGCATCGTGGTATTGTAAATTTGACCAATTTGTCCAACTTGTCCGCAATGTGAGTGGATGGAGCATATCGACATTTTTAAAGTCTTCAATAACTTGTTGGTAACTAACTCACCCACATTTGGTGGAATTTATAGGATTGGCAATTTTGAATATTTGAAAAACGTGTTGATAAGTTGGTGGCTTGGGATACAATCAGACTAGGACATGGGTGATTTAAAAATGTGATCCTTGAGATTCAATTCAATATCATCAAGCTACACTGACCAACTAGACTTAGGGGCTCATGATGAACGTGATGGCTTGTGAGGATGAGAGACATGTTGATCAACTCACCATGAGATTCATAATGAGGGCCTTTGACTATAAGTACATGGTGACCAATCTTGAAAGTTTTTTTACAACATTCACATAGTCAACTAGCTAGATAATGAATTTGATACCAAAGTTTAAATTTTGCCTAGTTGAAAACGAGGCCAACAACCCTACATGTCAATGTCAAACAACCCAATTCTATTGATGAAGTCAGATAAATCTGCCATACTCTCAGAATATTCCATCGTGCCCCCAAGTTTCTCAGAAAGAATGAGGGGGCAGTTAAAGTCCCCTGCCACCATCCATAAGGAATTAGAGTGATCAGTAATAAAGGCAAATTTCTCATTCCAGATGTCTTTTCTACCAGATCTAGTGTTGCGAGCATACACATTAACTAAATTCCACATCAAATTGCCTGTGGAGAAGGAAACAACTAAGAAATTAGAAGAAAAGGAATGAATTTCTCCCTTGAGCCTACTAGGGTCCCGCATAGTTACCACTCCTCCAAAAGCCCCACTGACATCATTAATGAGATATGATGAGCCAGGACAAAATTTTTAGCAACAATAGAGAAGATCTGAATAGTCATTTTGACTTCTTGAAGAAGGATAGTATCCACTTTCAGATTCTTAATGCATTCTTTCAGCGCAAACTGCTTTTGAGGGTTATTGAGTCCTCTCATTCCATGAAATAAATTTCATTTCTTATATTTTGGATTGGCATCTAGGGTCTTTTGTCTCCCATTGGCAATTTCCCTAGCTATCTCCTTATGTCTTAAGACTTTCACCGAGGTCTGGCCAACTTTAGACTCCGAACCCACATCAACTTTTTGAGATCTCGTTTTCTTCTTCTGTGCCGTCCATTCTTCTTCCGTTGTGCACAAAAGGGTAGCATTGGGGAACATGTTTAGTTTTTTTGACAAAGGGGTTCCCTGTTTCTTCAGAAATTGCTCCTTGGCTTCTACCTCATCCCCAACATTTGAGGTTCTTTCCCCTATCCTACTTAGACCAACTAATTGAGTGATATCCTCAATTGCACCATCTTCCTTTGAAGCAGCAACCTCTTGAATCCCAAGAGGAGGAACATTTTCCTTTGAGGTTTTTAGGGATTCATCCAATTTCCTCACCGAGGTGGGAGGAAAATCCATCTTCATTTCATTCACCTTTGGAGTAGAGAAAATTTTCCCATCCTCCAACACGTGTGACTGACCCTACATTTTCAGCACCATCCACAACCTTAACTAGAGTGCCAACTGGGGAGTTAATTAACTTCGATAACTCTTTTGTAAAAGGGTAATCCCCACTCCTAGGGGGTTCTCCCTCATGGATTTCAATGCGAATAGGGCATTTCTCCTTCAACTTGGGCTCCTTAACCGACTGTACCCTACAAGTAGCTATTACATGACCCGGTTTGGAACACTTTTGACAGTAAACTACAACATTCTCATAAACGAGAGCTTGAGTCCATTTTCCATGTTTTGACTGTAAAGTAAAGAAATTAGGGAGAGTACTATTAATCGCTACATTCACACACAAAATCAAGCAAAGACTAACCTGGACTTGGCTTGAGTGACCACATTAGAAGTAACATACTGCCCAAACGTATTCCCAATCCATTTGAATAGCTGCTCATACTAGAAATCCAATGATAGTCCAGAGAGCCTAACCCAAACAAGAGTCGTTCTGTAGAGATCCTTTGCACAGTCAAATCCAGGCTTCCATCTTTATAGAGCCAAATTGTGCTTGCCATAAGCCTAAGAGCCAGCAAGTATCTTGACCATATCCTCCTCCGAAGTGAACCTAAACAGGAAGAGGCCACCCGTGTAATGCCCTACCAAGGAACCCTGGGAACTAAGGGTTAAATATGCACTTGATAATTTTTTTTTTGAAAGGTAGAATAGAAGATTACCTGTCCAAGTGCAACACTTAACCAAACATAAGCAAAGATTGCATGCTAAATATACGAACAGGAACATCACACGTTCGCGCACCAACGAAAGACTTCACAACCCTTCCCAAAGGTTCCAATACAACCAATAAGATACTCAGAACGGAGAACACACGTTCCCGAGAATGCCCTTCAAGAATCCGAACAACGTCCACGAACCACAAGAGGCTAAGCTGGCAAGCAAACACGGCTACCAATAGGGAACAACAAACTAGATCAATCCTATAACATAGACGTTCTTTCTTAAGCCCAAATAGAGATTCCTACTGCGTTTAACCAAACAAGTTCATTCCTTTCTAACCATAATCATGGAGCAAAAAATAAACCTACATCCATAAACAAGCATCAATAAGGTCCACAAGGCATACTAGGACCCTCGGGAATCCAACTCGAAAGCTCACGATTCAAGCCTGGAACTCAAAACTTGAAACAACTCAATACTGAGTGGAGACGACGATGATGCAGGCATAGACAACGGTTGGTCTCGTAGATGTCGATTGGAACATTGGTGAAGTCCAAAAAAGATCCAGACCAGTGAGGTTGAAGACGATAGACCTTAGATACAAGCGTCGATCTGCATAGACGACGATTTGCCAAAGAGTTTTCTGGTGAAGTCTAAGACCAAAAAGTCCCAAACCGGAGAGTCGCAGACGACTCTGGCTACACGTAGACGACGATTGGGTGATTTTGGCTGAAAAGATAAGGAAAAAACCACAAACTAAGCAGACACCAACACACGGTTGAAATACATCTAACTCCACATCGAGGAGTACCAGATACACACATACCGAGGCAATGGTCACTCGATTGCATCAATAAAGCATAACTCGATGCATAAAGGAAACTAGATTACATCCAATAACATCAATGAGAAAATACAATACCTCTGCATATACCAAACTAACAACGAGAAGTGAGCTCTCAAGCTCTGAGTCTTGTAGCTGGAGGAAGTCCATCTCTATACACTGGTCCCCGATAGTGGTATAGATTTGCAATGCCACCCTACCACGTGGAGCCCACAGGCCCACTGCACCGTGCTCGCGGAGATAGTGACCTGGCCACAAACATAAGGCAAACACACAAGCAAGGGAATGACTCTCACATATGCCAAACAAAATGCATGGCTCAAGGACGAAGCGACAATCCAAGTATAAACATAAGATGCAAAATGCAATCAAACACGGAGAACACTCGACATGTGATCCAAAGAAATACACAGATACAAAACACAAATACACTTGGAGAACACTCAACATGTGGGTCAACATCCAAGTACATCCATGAAACCTCATAATCACAGTATGCCAAGGGTACTACTAAGTACTAACAAAGGTTTGGTGTGGAGACTCTAGAGTGGGAGTGTCATCACATGACACATCGTGGCCCATGTGGCTTTGAGCAATCCTCTCACAAGGAAGCTCTACAGAGCCATATCAACATCTATAGATGGCAATGTACATTGTACCATATCAACATCTGTAGATGGCAAGGTTCTATGCCACATCAACGTCCTCAAACGATGGCAAGGCAAAGACATACCATATAAACGTCGTCAAACGACGACAAGGTAGTCACATAACTCTTGTTATTATATTTTAATCCTAGTCATTTATTTAGTGTTCACTTATGAAGAACTCTACCAAGGGATACCTTGGGACCCCTTTGTGTCCCAGCCCACCTTGGAGAGCCACTCCACTCCACTACTCAACCATCAAACACGCTCATCTCATTACAACAACAAGGAACAAGGCATATAAAGAAAAACACAGTAATATAATAAGGCAAAAGCCACAAAAGACTCTCAAAGTCATAAACCACCAAAACATGGTAAACTCTATTGGTCTCAAACACCAAGAGTACAGGTCACTCAGACCTCGGCATAGAAGCATAGCTCAACTGCATGCCTGGATGCGGTCTCAAACACCATACATCCACATATCACATGCAAGCTCAACCTCAAGCGTCGAGTGTGCTAAAACCATAGGCAACATAAAAGAAACCAAAGCAATGACAGGAGGATAACTCAACTCCAAAGATACTCAAGGCAAGAAGACGAGCGAAAACAATGAAATGCACAACAACCAATAGCTCAACCAATTACTATGCCGAGAACATGGTGTTGGGACTGAAAAACGCAGTAAGGGTTTTGAAGTACCATGTTAAAATTTTGCAATCTGAAGCCCTATGATCATTTTTTGTGCCTATTTGCCCTGATGAGATCCTGAGGTCTACCATGCATGTAAGGTGCTAATCACTCTTGTTTAGGCATATGAAGACATCCCAGTTCGTTAATTTCAAGTTTTGAGTTGTTTCGTGATGTCTTGTTTTGAGCACTTGTCCAAATCTGCATTTCTGCCGAAGTGTCAATTTGCTGTAACATGCCCAGTTCGCATTTGAATATCTTGTGTCCTGTTGAGTTTCATGACCCACCACTTTGGGGATGTTTAGTATGTATATCAAAGAACCTATGTTTCAACTCCCAAGTCATTTCGATATGTTTTGACTAGTTTTCAAACCCCTCAAAGTTGGTAGTTTACTGTTGTCATGCATTGTGTAATTGATCAGAATTCTGAGTAGCCCTGTTTGACTGATTGTAACTTTTGACCTTGTGACCTAACTGAAAAAATTCTTTTTGTACTCCATTATAGAGGTCAAATACTTCATGAGTATCCGTCTTCAGGTCACGAAAAGTCCATTTGGTCAGTTTGCTAAGCCCATTCCATTTGCAGTTTCTATCAGTGTACCAAACTGTCAAATGTAGATTTCTGAATGACCTACTTTGAGGTCTTACAATTTTACACCCGGTTGAATGGAATGGATAATTGAAAGCTCCCCTGTATTCTAGGCATGGAAATGTGCTATCCTGATGATTTTCAGGTCATGATGAATCCGTTTGTCTAGTTTGCCAATCTGATTCCATTTGCAGTTTCTAATAATTTGATACAGATCAATTGCACAGCTTGGTCGGAGGCCCTGTTTGCGAGGTTATATCTTGAATACTGTGATTGGTCACATCAGGCAAATGGTTGCCCTGAATTATAGACCAAATTTGCTTCAAGTTTGCAAGGTTTCAGATCTTGAGGGTTTTGTTTGCACATTTTCCATTTGCAGAAATTGGTATTCCTTATGTTTTCAGTTTTCTACATCTTCAAGTGGCTACTTTCGAGGGGCCGCCAAATGTGTCTGGATGATTTTCAAGAGCCACCCTTCTGGATCTGTATTCTCCATATAGCACACTTCCAGTATCCAGAGGCTCGAATCTTCAAGAAGTCGTTTGACTTGTTTTCAAAACCGAAACCAAATGCAGTTTACCGCTATTGGACAGGGTAATTTGTAGAATTGTTGTAAAGAGGCGACTTGGGCGATTAAAATCTTTTCACCTGTTTGGTTTCGTCAGTTGCTGCTTCGCAGTATGGAAGAATGTCAATCATAGGATGTGTATGCCCATCGCCATGTCCCGATTACTGGATCTTGTCAGTTTTTAAAGGCAGCCCCAAAGGCCAGTTGCTATTAATGAGATCATTTCACAGAAATGTTGAAGGTGAATTGCAAAGGCCACTAGTTTGATAATTCATGGTCGAGTTGCGCAATGGCTTATACATAGAGTGACGGGATAAGAGAGGCAACTCAAGGCACGAGGTGCTCAAGGCTTTACTTAAACATTGCAGGGGATTCACCCTCTTCCAATCAACTCTTTGATGTCATCAGTCATAAAAAATAGACAACACATCTGCAGAATATTCAGAGGTCAATGCTCAACAAGTTAGTGATCAACTAATCAGTGGCGTATCTGGAACCATCTGAGGAAATACTTATAATGCACATAGATAACTTATTAGCCCAGTCATTAATGCATGTTTCAATTAAAAACATAGATGGGAGCGTTGAAATGAGGTATGAACATCCATCAATACAGAATGTGGAAGCACACGCTCGACATGAGTAATTTTTTCCTCAAAGAAATGTGGTCTCAAGGCTATGCATGGAGTTAAAAATGTCTTCTTGCCACGCAATCCATCGCAGTCTGTGCATGAAGTTGAAAGGAGGCTGCGCGATTGCATTTTAATATATTGTAAGCTTTTGAAACTCTCAGGCAAGTGAATGGGCAGCTTGCGCAGATTCAAAAGGTGGAAAACTTTAAAATGAGAAAATGGAAAATAAAAGCTCTAGGATTGAAGTTGCATAGGGAAAGAGCGGGGGTACTTCATATTATTTTGAAGGTTTTGAGTGGGAAGACTTAAGAAATGAAATTGAAACAAAATCACAGTATCAATGATTAATACCCACATACAACTAAGTTTAGTGAAGCAGTTGAAGAAGCCAGCTCCACAACCTTTACCAACAGGAGGAGTTCAATGCATATTCTATGTGAAACATTTAAAAGTTTAAATGTCTAAAATGCTGCGTATAAGGAGATGCCAGCGCTGCTAGTTTTCGGACATGTTTGGTAAGTTTTTCAACCAATCTGAAATGAATGGATTTCAAAAGGCAGAGTGAATGGGCTGCGTAGGCAGTTTGGGTGGATTTTGTGCAAAGTTTTGAAAACATTAAAAGGTGCAAATCTGCCAGCATAGAAATTAGGACAAAAGGGCTGCGCAGCAGCATAGAGAAAGAAGAAAAACATTTTAAACAACAAATGTTTCAAAATGACATTGGGAGTCTACGCAACAAGAAGAGAGTCTTTTAAAACTTCAATGCATGGTATATTAGGAGGTTGCGAGTTGTATTCATGGTGCAATTTGGATAGCCTGGTCTGTGCATGGGGAAGGAGACTTTCCAAAACAGTTCAAAACAATGCAATGAAAGTGGATTGCGCATGAAGGAAGTGTTAGTGTTTTTAAAAGACAAAAAACCAAAACAAATGCAAGAGTCTACGCATTGGAAGATAAAGCTTTAGAAGCTTTAAGCAATGCATCGGCTGGTGTAAAGCCAAATTCCACAACCTTTGTCGGCATCCTCCCTGCCAATGCAAAAATGGAAGCTTTGGAGTAAGGCGTAGACTGTTTGCAGGATGCCTTAAAGAGACGCCATCTCATGAAACGCAATGATTGCAGGAGCTGCTCAAAATAGATTTGCTGATAAGGCTTTAGAAACTTTGAAGCTAATGCAAATCGCAGATGCAAAGCCAAATTCAACAACCTACTCCCAACCCGCGCGTGGCATGAGACCCATGCTAAGAGCCAAGTAAAACTTCAAAAGGGGAGACTGCGCAATTTCTGAGGGTCAAAGACAGGATTTTATATGTGCTGGAGGGTTGCGTGGAGTTGGTACCAAGCATCTTGCGCAAAAGTAATGGAATAGACATGGGGGCTAGCTATATGGAAGTTGAAAAAAGAAAACAAACTGCAAAGTGCTCAGAATGCTGCGTTGGAGTATGGATTGAATCCATGCAAGGCGGTTTCAAATCTTCAAAGAACAACAAATTAATGCCAAATGTAGATCATGGTAAGGTTGCACAGGGGTCCATGGAGGAGATCCACGCAGGAGACAGGAGAAAGATTTCCCTCTTGATCATGTTACGATGAACCAAAATGAAGAGTTGGCATCCTATGAAATCCGAAAGCTGTAAAGCCTGCGTTAAATAAACAAGAAGCTCCCAGGCTTAAAAATTGAAAAGGGCATTGTCCCACATTTAGTGGGTAAAGGTTTTCTGTTTGGTTTATATACTCCAGCACACGCAATGTAATATGAAGAGAAAAGAAAGGAAGTCCATGGTGGGCCTCTTGGGCTGGAGACTTGTGTGGCGGGGCCCACTAAATTTTGAACGAAAATACACATAAAGCTTTCAAAAACACAAAAACCCAATATCCCACATTCATGCCACAGAAGGATTTCGAAATCCTTATTTGCAACAAGCCTCAATATGATATATGAAGAGAAAGAAGAGACTATGGGCATGCGTGTAGGGGTTGAGGATATGCCTCGAAAATTGTGCCCGAGGAGAAAATGCCCAAATTTTGGCGGGACCCGCAGCGATGATGTGGCAGATGATTGGGCATAAGAGGCTACATGTTTGGGCACAAATTTCGAGGTGGCCAAAATCGACGAATGGCTTAATGAGAAAGTTGCAAGGAAGATAAGCTTAAGCCATTAAGCCATTGGTCCACGTGGCACAAATGACAAGTGGCGCCCAGTGGATCAGTCAGCGAATCAGAGGACGCCATGTGGCGCCCAGTGGATCAGTCAGCGAATCAGAGGACGCCACGTGGCGCCTAGTAGGCGCCAAGTGGCGCAATTGCAGTGCAGTTCAGAGGCACCAATGAGAGATCGACGCATGGCGCCAAGTGGACCTGCGGACCAATTAGAGGGTGACACTTGGCGCATTCTGGTGAGATGTGCAGATTTAAGATATTTTTAAATTTTAATTCTTTTCAACAAGTGGGTTAACTAGTGAGCATCTTCAACAAGATCTAAGGGCTGACTTAATGGCTTAATGGAAAGATGCTCACCATCTAACCATTAAGCCATTAAGCCATTAGTCCACGTTGCACCTTGGACACATGGCGCCCAGTGGATCTGTAGGCCAATCAGAGGCTGCCACGTGTCACTTTATGGAAAAGGGTTTTAAAATGGTATTAAAAAGCTATTGAATACGTGCAAGGTAAAATGAAATTGAAACATTAAAATGAAATATTATTCAATAATCAAACTATTGAATTAATGCATAATTTCAAATATTTCAAAGTATTCAAAAGTTCAAAACTGAATATGCACGGGAGATGGAGTTTGTTAGGGATGATTTAGAGGGCAAATTTTGTCCAAACTATGAAGTGTTATATGTTGCCGGAAAGGTCTCGGAAAGGAGATCATGATTTTGCAGACCAATTGAGGGAAAATCAAATCAGATTTTCACAGTTTCAGCTTGAGCAGTTGCAGATATTTTCTGGGGACAGACAGGTGTCGGTGACTGGGTTGTTTTTCCATTCTCTTATATTTGGTTTTTTCTCCATTGTAATAGACAATGGTGAATTTTACAGCTGCATAGCAGACATCAGATTATGGTTTAATTTTGAAGCTGTGTCTTTTGAATGTTTTTGAAGCGGAATGACATTAATAAAATACAGTGGAATCTCCATTTTCAGATCTGTGATGTCTTTTTGTATTTTTGTTCATGCTCTTGTATGTTTGGTCTGTAAGGCATTCTAAACATGCTAGTTATAAGGTAACTATGCAGTTACTTATGAGCTTCCTTCAAGGAAGGAGTCAGTCTTGCGAGTAATCCCAGAGGGCAGGGTATTAGTATGAAAATCTGATAGACAGATGTGAAAGTGAAAAGATAGTTTGTAAGGCACTCTATCTGGGATATTGTCTGTGTTCTTATTAATTGGGTTTCTGTTGATTTACATCTCATTGGACTCTTTGCCCGGGATTAGGCACTGGTCTAAGTTCTGAAAAGTAGTTCTCATCATCAATTATCCAAATATTAAGATCTTTATTTCTGTTATCTGAACTCCATGTCTAGATAATTGTATTCATTACAGTTCATTTTGATGATTCCTTAGAGAGTGAATCAACTAGGTTATCCCTCCTTAAAAGGAAGAAGGATGAAAATCCT
>MU227649.1:3111966-3133044 GCA_018584345.1 Thuja plicata | reverse complement strand
AAATAAGAGGTGATTGTTTCCCCTTTGTTCATTTTCATGTTAAGAAGTTGATTTTTCAATGTTAAGATTCTACTGGTATTATTGATCTCAAATGTGTCTTGAATGATTTTAAACATTTCAAAGGCACTGGTAATTCTAGATATGCTAGGGAGGATAGAATCCTTTACAGAATCAATAATCAACTTCCTGGCTTTGTTGTTTCTTCTTTTCCATGTTGTTTTCTCAGTTTCTTCTTCAGGCATCTTAATATCTTTCTCAATATATTCCTCTAATTCAAGTTCCATAAGGAGAGAGGTAAGTCTAGTCCTCCAAGATACGAAGTTTGAAGGACCTTCTAATCTGTCTTCCATTCTCATGCAGTGAGCCATAATTTATATTATGAAATTTCGTAAAATTTAAAATATGCTTAGCTATATATATTATGTAGGGTTTTATATATTATCTTCCTTTAATAACCTTGCTGCTCTGATACCATGTTAAGGAATGTAGATCTGAAGATACTGTAAGAACTAAGATGCTGTAGAATACAATTGCCGTTGTTATTGATTGATTCTACAAAGTATAGTAACTATATATATTGAATCGAAAGATGTCAAGTATGAGCATTCATAACTTATCGTATGTGACAAGTCATGACTGTTTGTATTTAAACAAAGTATTAACATATAGTTTACGGATTACTTAGCATAATGACTGCACGGTAAATAATGAAATGGGACAGTCACGATACTATCGTGACTGTCATATATGAACAGTCACGATATTATCGTGACTGTCACATATGCCAGTCACAATGTGTATCGCGACTCCCGTTAATGAATACGGTAAAATACTTGACCGCTTTGGACAGTCGATTCAATATTAGTTATTACGTGATATATATATATATATGTGTGTGTGTGTGTGTGTGTGTATATATCATGATTTGTTTGATATATCATATTAGTATATATTATATCTTTAATTTAATATATATTCTATATCCCATTATATATATATATATATAATAATTGTTATGTCGTTTATTAAACACGAACGAACAATATTTTAACAGTAATCACTGACACATACCTTAGTGAAACCATCAAATCACATCATAAGCCTCATAAGCCATATACCAATCATAACCACATCAGTATTCTCTGAATGAGCACAAGACAAAACTGAATTGGGTGCATCTCACAATGCCAACATAAAAGCACAACACATGAATAGTCACCGTATCACAAGGTCAGCTCAACCAATCACATAAGAGCAGAAATAAGCATCACAAATCCAAAGCAAGGCATCACGAATCAGGTACACAACCCTCCATAGCACACTGGCTCTCACAACCAGGAATAAAGCATAAATGACTTGCCGATGCAAAATGGCATAACCTGATCACCCCAAAGGTGCAAACCTCACACGGGTCCAACATGATCACACAACATCAGCATGACAAGTCAAAGCCACATCCCTCAGGATGTCATGCAAAAAGCAAACGGGAGAGGCACTACAACCCGACATTGCACTGGTCACCACACTACCCTTCAGGTTCCATCGGGCAGTGAGCCACCTTGCCATATCAATGGTCGACCTGAAAGAGAAGAATCTTCCCACAATGGTAAAATTCATGGAGGAAACAATACGGTCCATTACCACATGCTTGAGTCTAATTTCAGTTCCTTCATCCATCCTTATATACTCCGGCATGGGGTTGTTAACTTCTTGTCCATGTGGCCCAAAAACAAGAGCCCCCTTCCAGTTTCTCACAGGGCCCCCCTGCTAACAGTAGCATCATGACCTAGAGCAGGCTCAACAGTCCCAAGGGTCTCCCTGTTAACAATACCATCATTACTCAAAGCAGGCTCAATAGTCCTAACACAGGGTCCCCACTTCGTCGAATCTTTTAGAGAAGTAGAGGTGGGGACTCCGAGGTATGGTTCCCCAAGGACGCGACAAAATCTTTGGAGTGAGGGTGCTCGTGAGGAGGGGCAGGGTCTCCTCCATGATCATTGACCATGTGCAGGAATTTGAAATTTGAAACCAGCGAGTGGGAGGTTGCAGAGCGGGGAAGATGTTTTCAAGTAATAGGGAAGTTGTTATCAAAATCGGAAGCAAGAAATTGTATGTATTGATGTGCTAAAACTGCTAGATACATTTTTTGAAGGGCAATCATTTTGCATTTACATCCTTGGTTTCAAAACAGTGCTATTAAGTATTCTTTGTAGACTACAATAATTGTGCATGACAATAATAAATACTTTTAAACCCTCACCTATCTGGGCTTTTTACAAGTTACCTAATCTAAATTCTCTGAACTCTGGTGAAATAGTGATATAAACTTAAAACTTGTTTTTTTATTTTAAATCATTCAGAAGATAGACGCGGGGACACCCCAATCACTAATTTTTAATAGCATCAGTGGACAATAATTAAAATTTAAAGAATTCAAGAATTTTCTAATTAATATGGCAGAAGTCTATATCAATTATATAACTCTTCACAAATGTTAAAATTGAATTATTAGATTCACCTATTAAAAACATAATCTCAAGGGAAGAAAATCTTAATAACTCAATTGAAATGTCCAAACAATCAACTGTAAATAGCAAGCATGCATCATCCAAGGTCCAGGTGTGCTTGGGGGTCAACATATTCATTTGAGTATTATTTGGAAATGAAGAATTCTAGAACAAGATACCATGTCTGGACTCTAATTTGCAGAGTATGCCACTCAAAGTTTCTTTACAAGATCCAAGGGGTTAGATGTATACACAATATGTCTATGTTTTGTGCTACTCTGACACCTCCCAAAAAATAGTAATATTAACATACAAGTGTGGGCGAAGGGACATCATGGCAGCTAAAGAAACAGAAGTGATTGTCACTATTTGCCATGTGTTGGTTTACTTTCTCAATTTATTGTTTACCATAAATATATCTAATTAACTACATGGAAAAGGGCCGACACTTCTGAGTTGCATGGTATAAATGAAGAGGAGATAGAGTTTTGTGGTATGACTGCATGTTCTTTGAAAGGTTTTCAAAGCCTGTGCTAAGAATGACGAATGGTGCAGAGAATCATTGTTGCATTGTGAGTTGATCAAAGTGCCAGATTCCTCTAGATTTAATAAAGAGATTTCTATTTATTTTTTGTGCTTTTGATCTTGGTTTCATTAATCTGATTAACTTCTGGCCAAGTGCTATAATTAAGTATGACCTCTCTTCACTGAAGTTCATATGCAACATTTATTGTAAATTTGTACCCAAACAAATGTGGAAAGCAGTGGTGTGAGAGTTTTGCATTGGAAGCTGGGCACAAACTAAGATAAGATGGAGGATTAAGCTCAAATGTGTTATTTCTAACTCGCTTAGTAAGAGTTTGTGGGCCATACTGAAGGTGAATTTATCTTGTGGTAAGGTTCTATGAGTCTTTTCTTTGGAAATGAAGCCATAATTATTTACCAACTTCAAAGCTGTGTGGCACTTGGTTTGATCATCACAATTGATATCTTTAGCATTTAATCTTGGTCTCGTTAACTTGATCTGCTTCTATGTGGATGCTGCAATTAGGAATAATGACTGTTGGATCAAGTTCTTCTGCAACATCTGTTATATTCAAACAAAGGTGGAACTAATGCTTGAAGAGTTATGCATTGAAAATTGTTTGCAAAATCAAGATAAGATAGAAGATTAATCTTGAAGGCATTATCTGTAACTCCTTTAGTAGTAGGCAAGACTTATAAAGTGAGAAATTATAAAAGCATTTGATACATTTAATTTATCAATGTTCATGTATGCCTTACAAGTAAGACATAATAATGAAAATATAAAATACCTGTTTGAAATTTAAGACATAATAATGAAAATATAAAATACCTGTTTGAAATTTGTAAGTAATTGAATTTAAAATTTAAAATTAAACTAGAGCATCATGGTGGGGGGTTATGCAGAGAAGAGTTGGAATTACATGCAGAATCCATTAAGAGTCACTGAGATCTACTTTGACTGTGGCTCCCAGAACTACAGGTTGTATTACATCACCAGCTAACATGATTTGGTGTAGCTGCTCCAAAGTAACTGACTACACAGGAGAATTTGCTGTTACGATCTCTGCTACTATTCTTCCACATCAAAATGCTTTAGGGCACTCAAGCGAGCCCGGAAGTTTCAGTCACATACTTCACAAGTAGTAATGTTGAATTTCTTATGTCCATCTTGCTTCTTACAATCCTGTTTGGCCTGTTTGGCCATCTGTCATAATCTTTCTTTTAAATCTTGGTCTGGCCCCATGGTATCGACTTTCTCTTTGGAGGGTCAGTACGCCTCAGTTCTATCATTCATATACATCAGCTACATTATTCAAACAGAAATGGCAGTGTAAATGTCTTATGAGGCATTGAAGGACATTTATCTTCACCACATAAATCCGTTCTTGTGTATGCGAAGAGAACAAATTCCAAGATCCAAGAGTGATTCTTCAACTCCACAAATTGCAGGCTATCCAGAAAAAGTAGTTCGATATAGCGGTGGCTTTTTGAGATTATGAGGGGCAGCATTCCACTTCTAGAGGCACATCATCAGTTTGTCAGAAAATTGGTCTTTTTCGTATAACCCTGCCATCTGTCTTGATTAAGTCGCTATTCCTGCTTATCATAATTAATAACTGCCTCTATGGAAACTAGACACTAATACACCACCATATGCAGTGCAGATTCACTCAATTGACAGGGTAACCCATCTATGCTGTTCTCTTATAGGAAACGTTTGTGCCAAAATAGTTAAATCACATATTTTGTCCCTGAAGGCTTACAGATGTTGTAGCGATAGTGATCAATAGCATAGACTCTGTTATTTTGAATCTATTTTACTGTTTTGATGAATATTTGCTATCATTAATCGGCAAATGTTTTTCCTAGTAAATTGTGTCTTTTAATCAGGATCTTTTTGTTCTATTTTAAATTTATAGACTGGCTTATTTTGGGGGTTTGGTCTGGTCTGGTCTGCAATTTGGCCTTTTACATACAAAGATTCTGCCTTTACTCTAGAAGGTACTGAAATTGAATTTCTTCAATTGTTTTCAGATGGAGGGCATGGCGGAGGACATGGGAGTCATGGGGGCTCCCATCGACAAGGTAGAGGTATGCATATAGATATAATATTGATTCAGGATCTGTCTCAATCTGAACTGCTGTATTTTATGTCTATTGATAAATGCTCTGAACCTGTGGGGTGGATCAATTTGCTCCATGCATGATATCCATGTGAAGTGTTCAGTCTCCGTGGCATTGCTTCCACCCGATAGACTATAGTGTTGCATTGTTGGATGCAAAAATTTAAACAGGGGAATGAATTAAGAGTAATTAATTACCATTTGCAGATTATGGTCGCAAACGCTATCGATCCGATGATGACCGTGCAACAGATGATGGAGCAAAAAGGAGCAGAACCTATGATCGAGAGTCGAGGCCGGTACGCATGGGTCATGTTCAAATATTTGTTTCCTGTTAGAAACTGTCATTGTGAGCATGGTATGGATCGGTTTACTGTTTTCTGTTGCATTGGTTCTTAGTAAAAAAAATATTTATTTTGGTCTCCAGGAAAGGAATCCTCGTTTTCGAGAGAGTGGTGATTCGGACGAAGATGATAATGGAAGGCATTAATGATCTAATTGCCGTGTAAAGTTAGTTCCATGTAAATACATATCCAATTTAACAAAGAGGTCTCTCTACGTTTTTTAAGAACCAGAGGACTTACAAAATGCCATTTTCATTTATACATTTTTAACTAGCACTTTGATATGGTAATTGCTTAGCTAAGGAAAATAAAGGTAGACACAATATCCTTTTTAGAGATTTTCAAGTAGTTTGTAATTGATTTATGTTACTAGATTCTATTATCTTAGAAACTTGGGAACAATTTTGGGAAACACGTCTATAATGAGCAGCTCCTTGGTTATTATTGAATGTTAAAAGTGCCTCAATTCTAAAATGCATTAAAAGTGGGTTTGATCAAGTGGAAGCACAGAACCGTAGTCCCTCCTGCATTTTTCTTGGCATATTTGAGGCCTCCTCAGCTCCTCCATTGGTGTTCAAGAGTCACTTTGCAAACAAAGTTCGTGGTATGCGTGATTAAAGAATTCTTATTGTTGCCCCAATTTTTCAAATTTTCTTACCACATGTTCTTATTCTTGGTCTATCTTCTTAGATCAATAGTCCTATTTTTGGATATTTAAAATCTTTAAATAAACATTACCTTATCACTTTACCAGGGTGGCCCCTCTGTGCATCATTATTGCTTATGAACCATGCAGTTCTAAATAGGTTGATTAATCATGTTTTCGTAAAAATATATTTTTTATACATTATATTAGTATATTAATGTAAAAATAAGCACATCTACATCAAGTGAGATATGAGTTTTTAGTACTTGTAGGAATTTAAGATATATTTTCAAACTAAAGGTTACTAGAAGACAATAAACCAAAAGCACACAAAAGTTTAATCTTCTACAATAAATGGTGATTTCATAGTTATCTTTCTAAATTTTCTAAATTTTTTATGGCTCATATTTTAGATGCTTATTTTTTTCGATATACTTGAATGGTTTTGTATTTGCTTCTAGATAATCTAGTTTCTTGTAAAAATGATATTATTGTTTCTTATAGAAATAATGTTTTATTGTTACAATCACAACTTTGAGTAATTACATCATGGCTTAACTTGCTTCTTAAGATAATATAGTTTCTTGCTTCTTAAGATAATATAGTTTCTCGTGAAAATAATGTGCTTTTTTGTTATATTCCTAATTTTGAATGTTTATCTGACACTGCAGTTTATTGGGGGCTCCCCATTTTGTGTAGTCTAAGAAAAAAGTAATTGTGACTTGGCTTGAACCTTTTAGCCTCTTACATTCTATGAAACAATTTTGATGCCTAGATTGGTATTTCTTTTGTTATATTATCACATCTTTTAAAATGGATGGATTGTGATGGTGTAATTTTTTTCCTATTGAATTTGATCTATTTGTTACTCATCCTCATTTCCCTTGATTAGTAGGGAAAGTAATTTTTTTCTTGTAAATTTTGTATTTGATCATTTGGACAATTATGATCCCTTGTTTGTCTTTGCATTGGATTCACTGTTGGGGTTCTCGAATCCGAGTCTAGTATTTTCTTGTTTCTCTTCTTGTATACCCATTTTAGCCTGAGTAAACTTAGTCGTTTTTAATATCAAACCCCATGGTCTCTCTTTGGAGCCCTAGTAGATAAGAATTACTTACCTTCACAAGCTTTAGTTTCTCTATTTGTATGATCTTTCTTTACATGGTTCTTGCATGCTAATTATTCTCTATTGGTTTAGGTTGCTTTTTTTGCATTTATGTTTCTTTAAGAGGTGATAATTTCATAGCCCCCCCCCCCCCCCCCCCCCCGATCGATATTCTCTTAGTAAATGACCATATTTGTGACACTTTTTACACCAAAAGGGATTCAATGGTAGTTAATAGTTTGTAGTCTTTCTAGATTGATTGCTCTCAAGGTAAGTATTTTTTTTCCCTTTTTCAAGGACTATTCTTTCTCTAGTCGTACACGTCCTTGAGTAGTTTGTGAACCTCTCCCACTCAAAATTTTAAGCGTGCTTAATATATTCTAGAAATCCACCTATCATTAAGAAAACATATTGAATACAAACCATGACTTTGATGAGCTTGAATCTTATATATGGTGTTTTATGAACAATTCCATATTAAACCAAAGATGAAGGCCACCCAAGGAAATCAACTTCCAATTCATTTGGTTTGCAAATGTAAATGAATTATTTTTAGGGCATCTTCAAATCTTGCTTTCTTCGAAGGGATTCCATTACCTTTTTTTTGCATTATGGCTAGTTTTCAATTGCTAGTTACATGCTTAAAAATTTGCAAACAAGGCTTCTAGTAGCCTATTGATGAATATTATAATCCAAATTTGAACCTCAAATTTCACACCAAACAATTTTTGTTGTCCTCAAGTAAAAAATTACAAGACTCTAGATAGAGCAAAATATTTCTTTCTAAATAAAAACATTTTCTTTTCTAGTTTGAACCTCTCTTAAATGTGACAAAAGGAGTCCCTTGGGGTTCACATACATAAATTTATAAAATGCATAATGATTTTGTCTGATGAAATTTATATTCCAAGTATCTAGAAAGATGAAAAAATTGAAAGATGACAAAGATTAACTAAGTATGGACGTAACAATGAATGGATGCTCCTGCTCCTAATCTCGCCTTGGGATGTGTCACCCTTTCGCACGCATGTGGGCTTGCTAGACCTAATTCTTGTGATGCTTAGGGTTGGATCAGGTCCTACTCGTGCCTTCTTTGGATGTTGGGATCAAGTCTTTGGTTGCGCTTAGTACAAGGTGTGATTCCGCATAGGGAATTTCTCATTTGACAAATTTAAGGCCAACTCTTGTGTTAGGGGATGGGTCGACTAGAGGTTCTAAAGGGATCTCTTTTGTTGTAGAGGCTTATGGGGGTTCCTTTCTTGTGCATTGCTAATATTTTTTTTGGCTTAGTTCAAGGGGGAGATACAAATCATGTTGATGTTACTACTGTTGGTCATAGGGACTTGGACTTTTGCAGAGGTTGCTAGATTTGGTCATGCTCATTTGAGGGTGATTAAGCCTCACTTGTGCCAAATCTTCTCTCATGATTGGTTGTGGAGAGGATGTTGAGAATGAAGACTTCCAGTGTAAATGCTCGTCTGAGGATGATTAAGCCTCTCACTTGTGCCAAACCTTTTCTTATGATTGGTTGTATAGAGGATGTTGTTGAGAATGAAGATTTCTTCCAGTGAAAAGGCTTGGTGTATTTTTTTTTTCCTAAAATCTGACCTCATCTTCCTGATTTACCGAGTTGGGTCTCAGCCTCCTCGAAGCCCATTCTTGTTGGTAAGATTGAGGTAATCCCTTGTGCTAACTATTTTCTACTTTTAAATTTCCCTATTTTGAGGACATCAACTTGGTGTTGGATCAGCATTGGGATTGGGGAAAGCACTCCCTTTCGATTAAACCATAGTTTCCTTACTTTAACCCCCTCATTGAACTACTTCATATGTGTCTAATTTGGGTTTGACACTTGAATTTTCTTCTTCAATTTAGGAAGTCTTGTTATGAGGCAAATGATAATGCTATTGGTCACTTTTTGAAACTTGATTATTCCACCTCTTTCATTAGGCACCATCTTGGTTGACATTAGCATTTTCAAACCCTTTCGCGGGGATGCGGTTTTTATGGTGGGAGATAGGCCTTGTACGCAACCGTTTGATTACGAGGGTCAACCTTTCAAGTGTTGTCAATCTTTTGCTATTGGTCACTTGGCTTCAAATTGCTCTCTTTTGTGCCAAAAAGGAAATGCTACTTGTTGGAGGAATGCCAAAGAAGATCACTTGATAGTCAACGTTCCTGCCCCTTTTGAGGCTTCCCAGGATGCCAATTAGAGTCCTACTTCAGGTGTGGCTTTGGCCCCTGCCACAGATCTCCTTGCTACATCTTTGACTCCTATTTTGGTTGTTTCCTCTCTGACTTAATCTCCTCTTGTGGTTGATACCAGTCATCCGCTTGATCACCTTGTCCCTACTACAACTCCTGCTACTCCATTTTTGACTCGTATTGTTTAAATTGCTTTTTCTTTGATCTAGTCTTCTTTTAGGGTTGTTAGCAACCTTCCGCTTGGACACTCAGTTGTCCTTCCATTGAATGATGTTGATCCCACAATGATGGGGTCACCTCTGGTCGCTCGTTGTAATAGGGTACTTGGAGTGTGGTCCATAGGAGGAAAGGTTCTTCATCTTCTCATTCTATCTCACATGTCATGAAAGCGAAGTCTCAAGTTTAGGGTTGGGAACCTTGTTTCCCATTAGTTCCTCAGTCTAGTAAAAATATTTCAAGTGGCTAGATCATATTTCTTTTCTCAATATCATGTCTTGTGAGATTTACTCCATTTGGCTTGATGATAGATATGTAATTAGTTCCGGCTATTCCCGTGCTTACCTAATCAAAACTAAGTATGGACCTAACGCCTTGAAAACATGGTAGAGGTTGTACTCTTTACATTGTATACACAAGACTTCACTAATTTGAGAAGGCTTTAACATGTGATTTTATTTAGGATGAATATAAGAGTGTGATCACAATGTCACACGTCCTTTGATCCTATTGCTATGCTTTCAAATGCTAAAGATACATTCAATTTTATATCAACTTGTTAAAACTAGAGTTTTGTTTATTAATTGAAGTTAATAATATAACATATGTAGAGTATCCAAATTTTAGCGGGAATTTGAGGCGCACAAAGACTCAATGACATCCAAGGCTTGCAAACTTTATTTAGCACATAGGCAAGCATACTAACACATTCAATTTATAATGAAAAGCTAAATATCAAAAGTACTAAAAGATGATGGGTTACTAGAGGAATTATATCCTCCATGAGTGATTATGCATGTAGTGCAACCCCTTGACCACCTCCTCTAGTCTCGTGTTAATTTGTTGTCGTTGTGGCCTCATGTTTTTTTTGGATAATACACATGGAGTGTGTATTATATTAGAGTGATAAAGAAGTGCATAGAAGAAAATACACATAATAGTGACATAATGAGTCTTAGGGAGTAACACTGCACTTGAAACACAACTGCAAAGGAGTACATGATGCTTGGATACATTGGAGGAAACTACAAAAAATGAGAGCTATGATCAAACACACCTCAACAAAACACAAAGAAGCTTTGACAACAAAGCTACATACCATGATCATCTATAATGCTTCCCGAGTGAAGATGATTGAAGATGATCTAACAACTACCTTTAACTTGACCACTAGAGTCTTGCCTCTACAACTTTATTTGTGTCATTTGGAACTCTCGCAACAAGTGCAACAATTAATATTCCGTTGGAGTTTCTCAAAACACAATCCACACCTAAGATTCTCAGGTTGCCTTTTGATGCCATGTCAAAGTTTAATTTAATGAAATTTAAAGTAGGGGGTTTCCATTTGATCTCTTTCTTATTAATTTTCTTTGGCCTTTGATTTAGAAGGGTACTTTTGAATGGAAGAGATATTTCTCATTTCGAGAGAATATTTGCATCTTCCGATGTAAAGCAGGAGTCTGTTCTTTTGTTCTTGATGCAATATGCATTAACTGATTCTGGTATTGCAACTTCCATTTTGTGGATGACTGATTCAATACTATTCTTCTCATTTCTGAATATGCGTCAGTTAGGCTCCCTCCAAATATTCCAGATGAGAAGCGCAGGACCCATCTTCCATATTACTAAGAAAAATGAGAGTTGATGAAGGAGAGACCAAGAGTCAAATACATCTGAAAGTTCTACATTGAGGGGTGCATATGAATGAAGCTTATCTTTGAGTCATTACTAGCAAGATCTTGAAAAAGAACAATTAAGAAATAACTGGTTTGTTGTTTCTGGTTCTGATTCACATAATCCACAAGTGAAGATAGGTGCGATCCCAAGATGTGCAACTTTGTAACTCATGATGATTGTACCTTTTAGGGATAACCATGCAAAGGATTCCGCCTTTGGAAACACAGAATTTGACCAACAAGATGAGAATCCTCTCGATCTTGTGGTATTTGTGGAATTTATTAGGATGCTGTAGCCTTTCTTGACTGAATAGTTCCCTGAGGCCAAAGTATATCAAATTAGGCGATACTAGGACTCTTTGTAGTGGAGAAGTCTCTAATTATGTTCCTTTATGAGAATGGTTTTCTGATCTGCTAGAATGAGGGTGTCTGAGAGGTCTTTTTAAATGGAACTTTTCACCCCATTACAATCCTTAATGTAGAAAAAACTCTTTAACTTTAGTACCTCATGATGTTTTAATAATTTCATTTGTCTAGGATAGAGAATCCAATTTTTTTAGTGGCGGATATCCATTCCAGGTTTCTTCCCAGAATACAACCTTCTTGCCATCATGAATAATCCATGTAAGGTGTGGGAGAAACACCCCTCTGTAGCTCATTGTGAAATTCCATATATAGGACCCTACAAGCGGATTAAGGGCAGTGAAAACCCTATCCAGTGCCTCCGAGTCAAGATATTTGTCTCTCAATATCGCTTCCCATTTATAGATGTTGGAATACATTTTCCATTCCAATTTTTCCCTTAGATCCTTATTTATACATTCCAAGTTATGGATCCCTACACCACCTACACTTTTAGTTGAGAAAATCTTATCGCAAGGGAGAAGATGTTTCTTTTCTTTAGGATCTTTGTTTCCTTTCTAGAGAAATGTTTTTAATTTTGACTCTATGGTGGATACTATCCCTTTTGGAATGTGCATAATAGATGTGATATAGTTTGGGATGCTGGCCAAAATAGTTTTGATCACAAGGAGTCTTCCTACTAGAGACGACCAATAATTTTTCCATGAAGATATACTTTTTTGGATAGAATTTATAATGGGATCCTAGAATGAACTCTTATTTTTTCCTGCAAACAAAGGGATACCAAGATATTTGTTGGGTAAAGGATCTTTCTTTAATCCAAGATACTTTTTTATTCTTGAAGACCAAATGAGATTAATTTTGTAAGTTTTTGAATTGACAACATTGATTTTTTGGCTATCACCCCACAATATTCATTCAAATATGTTTAATGGTGTAAGATTATCTCATAGAAGCTTCTCCTAATAAGATTGTGTTATTTTCAAATAAGATATGGGTATCTTTATTTTGTGAGTGTGAAATGCTAATACCTCTCCACAAGTTACGATTATGATTGACTGCAATAAAATGAATAGGAGACTCAGCTAAGATGACAAACAAGCATGGAGACAAGGGATCTCCTGTCTAAATCCTTGTGAAGGAGAGAAAAATCCACAAGACTTCCCATTTATGAGAACTAAAAATGTCAATCCTGATACACATGCCATTATCCATTTACACCATTTGGATGAGAAACCAAATTTGATGAGAGCTTGCTGCAAAAATTTCTAATTGACTCTATCATATGCTTTGAGCATGTCATGTTTGATAATAACTGATTTTGATTTTTGATGTTTGGTGGAATGAAGAACTTCCTATGATCTCAGTGCACCCTCTGATGTCTCCTTTCTTGTCACAAACCCCCCTTTATCCTCAAATATGATTATAGGAATTAGTTTTCCAATTTGGAGGAGATAGCTTTAGAGAATATATTATATTTTGAGTTACAAAGCGAGATGGGCATATAATCAGAAAATGAAACTAGACTTTTTTTTGGATAAGTGCAATAAAGGTAGTGTTGAATTAATTGAGGATATTACCACTCTTTTTGGCCTCTTATAATGCTACCCAAATGTTTGATCATATGAATTTCCAACATTTTTGGAAGAAGAGGGCTTTAAGGCCATATGGTCCTCAAGCTTTTACACGGTCCATAGAGAAAAATACAGCCCTAAATTTTTCAAGTGAGAAGGGTTTTAGTATATATGAATTGTCTTGACAATTTACTACCTGGGGAATGATGTTTAGAAGGTCATGAAGATCCTCTTCAACTAAACTTTCACCTTGTTGTGGGGCTAAGAAGAGCAAAGAAAATTATTGGACTGCCTCATCCTGATTTTTCTCATTTTTTGTTAAGAGTTCCCCTATTGAATCTGATATTTGAAGAATTGAGTTGTAAGTAGATCTTTCTTTGGGTGATGAGTGAAAGAACTTAGTGTTTCTATCTCCATCCTTGAGCCATAGTTCTCTTGATTTTGATCCATGAACCATGATTTGGTTTTTTGGACATAATTCCTATCATGTTTTCTTGAAAAACCACAATAAAAAACTATGACCATTATCAATGTAAAAAACTTCATTTCCTGTAGGCCATGTAGAAAAACACCATTGCTTTAGATTGGAAGAGGGGGGAATCTAGTTCCAAAACTGACATATAAGATCCCTTTGGGAAAGTTCTAAAATTTTTAAGTTGAGAAGATCCTATGAGAAGGTGAATTTAACTAATCCCTTTCCTGAGATTCTGCAAATGTTGTGGGTGAGGGAGTTTTTCCTTTTTTCTACTCTACTCAAGTGGAGTTGAAGAGGGTTTTGGAATCCATGTTTACAATGCGACCTGTTGGGAATGAACAGTTTAATACTTATTTAGCTTATTTTTTTGTTGTGATGACCCTCTTTAAGTTTAAACCCTTCAAAGTTCCTCATTATTCCTAAAACCCTAAACCCTAAGGATTCATAAGATTTTTGACTGTCCATAGTGGGTATCCGATCACATAATTTATTTCTATGCCTATCTCATCATTGGGTAACTAGCCCTCTTAAGAGATTCAACTGGTTGTGTTTTGGCTCCGATCATCTATAGTTTTTTCTTACTGATTGTCCCCATTGCTTATAACAAATTGAAGGGTTTTAAGTCATATACCATTTTCCTTTGTCTTAAGCTTTGGTCACCTTGTTACACATAGACGGTCATGATCCTATTGCAGTTGGGCGATTATTTGAACCTACTTGAAAAAATTAAGGGTGCAAGGGCACAAAGGTGGGTCCCTTTTTGGCTTCAATCTTAACAAATCATATTCTTCCAAGTGTCTAAATCACAAGCAAGTGGGCACGAGTGCTCTCTATTGGTAAAGAGTGTTAAGTTTTGAGCATATTTTCAGAGATCAATGACTAATATCTTATTGCACTTGCACGATTACAAGGCTATGTTCGAGTTAAGAGCACAATGGTGAGGGTATGGCCCCACTTTTCCTATTCAATTTTTTTGGAAAATTAGTTGTTTCCAAGTGTCCATGTCATTGGTATGGCCCCCACTTTTCCTATTTCAGATTCTATTCCTTTTTGATGCATATTTTTATATGGAACAAGCTTAAAATATGGAATCAAGAGCTCAAGGTCCATTCTATAGTTGATGGTGAGATAGTTCCAGTCCAAGAATGGACCTACATATGGGATCCACATGATAAGGACTCCTCTTATGTTTTTTTTTTAAAGCCACTTTTTTGAGACCATTAATGATGTATTTGAAAGGAGAGGTCCCATTGGGATTTTCTGAGGGAGCTAAGAAATTTTAAGGCCTAAGGATTTGCATTGTGAGGAAAATGTTGACCATAATTGGGGATCATGGTTCTACTATAAGGACCATATAGTTATAAGGGTTTTTGGGAGTATGCTACCACCAAAGACACCACCAATAAGTGTACGTGATATAATTTATTTCGTTGAGATCACACATCAACTAGTCTTTGCACAAGCCTTTGTAGTAGAGGGAGCTTGGAAGAAAGGATCATTCTCTCCCAAGTAGTAATCCATGATTTTTTATATTTTATAACTAGGAAAGTATTTGAGGTTGTCCCAACTAATTTAATTGAATAACATATACCTAAGGAAGCTCAAAGGTTTTATGATCTAGAAGGGTTCATAAAGAACATCTATTTAGGTGCTCCTCCACACCAAGATGATGCAATTGAAGATTGAAAATAAAATTCCGTTGATTATGATGATATTTTGAGAAGGGAGAGATAGTACTATATCCATATTAAAGAACACAAAAGAGAAAAAGGAAGGTATCTATTCTCCTTCCCATAAAATGACACCTACTATAGAGCTTAAAATGAAAATGCTTTCTACTTATTATAAGGATATTGAAAGAATGCCCCTTACTTATAGAACAACTACAAAAATTTAAGAGCCACAACAAGTACAGGTATTAAGGTGGAATCTGAATCTTTACTTTCTTCTATAGGGTCCCTCATTGGGGAAACCTCTCCATCTCCAATTCCACATCAATCACCCTCACCTGGTTTTGAGATTCCACTTCTTCTATAGGATCATGTTGACGGGACTTTGTGACTGGTCTCATCAACAGATGTAAGTTGTCACCGGGTACCGGGGTACCGACCAACTTCGCCTGTAAAGGTTGTCTGGGGAATAAATTATCCGGGCCTTCAAGCACCTGAGTGTCAGGTCTCGACAATGCGGGGAGCTAAGTTGGGTGTGTGACTATTTTTGTTTGGGGGGATAGCTGGTTTTGACTCGTCTTCTTCGGGGATTTCTTTAGGTCGGGGTTTCTTGCAAGCACGCATTAGTTTACCAAATAAACTTCAAAAGATATACCAGATTTAGGAGTTTGTTTCTTCTACTTATAGTCGTACCATATATTTCTAACATCAACCATGCTCTAATGAACTATACTAAATACTAAACACATACAGAACCAACGATTCATACATATTCAATAGCAAGGGGAAAAGAGGTCGTTAATCTACTTAAAAACACTAGAGAAGAGGATATTAGAAACATACAGAACAAAAGAGCGTTAACTCAGAGATCGGAACACCAACAACATCATTGCCAGAACTCTTCCTTGTTCATTAACAGGGTTCCAACATTACTGGTGTGTACATCAATGGCTCCAAGAGAGCATCTAACTACTGAGAACTACTAAGAACTACCGAGCATTAAGATTTGCAACTACAAGAAATGAAAAGCTGAATGCTAATAGTATTGCATTGCAAAATCATCAATTTCGCCGACTCTTGAAATGAGATCGGATTTCTTATTTATACACAGGTTTCCCTAAAACCAACCTAATCTAACTGTACACTCAACATTAAAATATAATATCTGGTGGCCGGTACTACCTGCACCACTTACAATCACCTCGAAAAGAGAAAACAATCACCTCGAAAAGAGAAGAGTTCTGACAGACTGATAGAAGAAGACAAGAAGAAAGGATGGAAGAATCGGCCTTGCGAAGAGTGTCGGAGAAAGAATAGAAGAAATTTGATCTTCCTGGAGTTCGAGGCTACATGCCTCATTAAGGCAAAATGCTGCTCACTGTCTTCGATGCACCAGGTAGTTAATGCTGGAGCGACGCCTTGGGAAGAACACCTGTCAGGGCCATCCCTCTATCTAACATAACTTACCGGGGTCACCCACTTTTTGACACCCTTATTAACTGCTGGATAATGACTGGTCAGCTCTAGGGAACCTGGACACGGGTCATTAAAATAATACAAAACTGTTGGATCCAGAATTCTAGAATCTGGGAGCTTATGCCCAAAGAATAATGAATGCTCAAAATACACCCTACTGGTGAAAATCCCCAGGATATGGAGAACTTTACTGTCCCTTTCTATTTTTGAATGCCTCCAAAATTTGGCTAATGCCATCTCCATCTATGTCCTTGATGCTATCCACCGGATATGGACAATTCCAAACTTCTCTTCAATATCTTCGGCACCGTCCCAGAATTCATCTACTAATTTCACGGAGTCATGAGCCCAGAGCATCATCTTGGATATTCTTGATAGCTTCCCTCCGTTGAAGTCTCCGGCTGATACCAGGACTCCATCAGCTCATCATATTTACTGAGGACGTAGTCCTCTGGGGTGCATGTTCCGGTGGTGAAGGGATCAACCTGTGACCCCTTTCCAATGAATGCTTTGAATAGGTCCAACGAATACCAGACCACCATAGCTTTCTCCTTTAGGACCGTGACCAGTTTCTTGCATACCTCAATCTTGAGGCCAAGTCTGGACTACTGGGCCCAGAGGAATTTGAATGATTCCTCTCCCAAAATTCCCACCTCTGTGAGGGCCTCTTCCCTGGAGTTGATGAATTCATCTAATCCGGTCCTCCACCCTTCATATTTCTCTAAGTTTCCTTCCCATAGGACAATGATATTGGTTACTTGGCCCAAGATATTTTTGGCCAAGTAAAGGTCCGAGGGTGATACATCCAAAAATTGCCTTATGACCTTGATCTATTTGGAGATCCACCTGTCTATAGCCTGTGCCTTTTTCTTCATGGCCCTGAGAGCATCCATGTCACCCTACGGAAGCGGTGGTCTGGAGGTGGCGGCTTCCGGTCGGATCTCGGCCAGTGGCTGTGTAAGCTCTGCTAAAAGTCCAAGGAGATTTTCATATTTCCCTCTTTCCTCCTTCAACTTCTGCGTTTGTTTATCATACCGGGCCTCAACTGCCCGGGTAGCCTCTCTTAGTAGGTCCAGCTCTCCCTGCTTATCTCTCCTCCCCAGAGGCACTTCTGTGATTGCATAATCTTCAGCTCTTGTGGTTTCCACATCTATATTTGGGGGAGGTGTTGCAATTATTGCAACTGTGCTTCCTCCCAGACCTGTTTGGAGGGTATGGACTGTCTAGGCATTTTTGGGCTTCTTGGCCGAGGAGAGGGGAACACCTGTCGCTGCCACCAGGGCCTTTCTCTTTCTAGATTCCACCAGCCATTGTGGTGGATGGGGTGGTTTTTTTTCCAAGGCCTGAGCATTGGGACCTCCTTTTGAGTCCGGTGGCGCATTCCCGGTATCTATGGTTTCATCGTGCTCCTTTTCTTTTTCCTACTCCTGTTCCTGCTCTCCAGAGGCTTCAGTATCTTCTACCTTGGTGGCATCCTTATCCATGATGTCTGAGACCTCATCTCTACTGGCATCAACATCACCTATATCATCGGGGATTTCCCCATCTTTCTCAACATCTGTCAAATCGACATTTATATCCTTGAGGTTTCTCTCCTCATCTTGCCGCTGTTGTTGCTCTTCTCCAGCATTCTTCGAGACATCCTTCTCTATTGGAACATTCTCCAGAGGTGGCGGAGGTGTTTGACCAATGTTTGACTATTGAGCCATTAAGACCACCTCGCCAAATGTACTCTGGGGCACTTGGTCATCCAAAATAACCGAAGGCATTTGGAGCATGATGGTTGGGGGTACAGTTGATCTCGTAGGTCTGGTTCCCCCAGTTGTTAGTTTCTCATCATTGATTTTCCTTCAACCTGTCTCGGTCCCCTGGACCGGTGTTTCCTCCTGCTCAGGTTCCTTCTCAGGTTCCTCTTGTTCTAATTCCTTTTTAGGTTCCCAGACCTCTTTTTTTGGGATTACCTCCTTTTCTCGTATCTCCCCTTCATTGGGGATTATCTCCACCTCCTATGCGGCTATTTCTTCCACCGCCTTATCTCTTTCCCCATGTAGGTTCATGAGCTCATCCGTCCTAAAGATTTCATTGAAGTCGTTGCCAAGGGAAGAGAGGTCTCTCAAATATCATCCAATTCGGGGGAGTTTGAACTGACTTCCACTGGGGGAACATTGGGCATGCCGGGGCCCCATTACAAAGAAAGAATAAGCAGAAGGTGGCCCATCCCCCAAGCACACGGGACTTTGTGATCGGTCTCATCAACAGATCCTCCATTGGAGAAACCTCTCTACCTCTAAGTCCAACTCAATCACCCTCACTTTCTATTGACATTCCCGCTACTTCCTCACCTCACACTCCTGGTGTTCTACAACCACCTCTACAAACTCCACTTCTCCCACCAAGAAGTTTTGTTGCTTCACCTTCTAAAGATCCTATGGAGGGTTAGTAATATTCTTCTTCACAACCCTTTGATACTTCAGAGAATCCTTTAAAAATTGTGCCCTTGCAAACATTGGCCCAAGGTCAACATATTCCACATACTTTCTATGAGGGATTCGATACTCCAATTCAATCACCCTTGCCTCCCCATGAATTTTATATTCAAAAGATAGTAAAAATTGAGTAACCTTCAATAGAGAGAACCCTTGTAGTTTTCAAGTTGGGGAGAGGTTTGATAGATGATATGAGGTTGGAGGGCTACAAGGATTTACTTAGTGATGATGAATTTATAAAAAAGAAGGATTTCAAGTAATTTCCACTCCAGCAACAAGCCAAAGATTTGGTAAAGTAAAAAGGTATTAACTTTGAAGATTTAAATGAATAAGAAAAAATGATTGGAAGTTATAACCCATGAGAAATGAAGACATATGATTTCAGATAGTAGGGTTCTCCTTCTACAGGGGTGTGATATATCAGCTACTATTGTATTTCATAGCCTTATGAGAAGGCAAAACATTGATCTTTCTAATCTGACCCTGGAACAAGAGCATCAACTACTCTTTGGTTATGATTTTGATGAAAATTTGGATGTGTTTTCTGTTTTTTCTTTGTAATCTACAACTAAGAAACCCTATATGGTTTCTTATAAAGAATATTATATGGATAATTTATTCTCAATAAATATTCTTATTTTATAGGTTCACAAGCATTTGGTCTAGTGGTGGTTGTTGCACAAATGTCACATAAGGTTGTAGTGAAAGAGAAGGAAAAGACCATGGCTTTGGAAGAAAGAACCAAGATGTTGGAAGAGAAATTACCAGAAAAATTAGGACTAGCCATTGAGGGAGTCCCTTCTGAAGATGTAATGAAGTTGAAAACTGAGATTGGAACATTGAATGTTGGAATGAAAGGCTAATAGATGTAAGATCATAAAAAGGAATTAGAGATCCTAATTGAGGAAACAAGAACCTCAAAACATATGCTAACCTAATCTAATCCTATCATGAAATCCATTTGAAAAGAAGGTAAAAAGCATAAACACAAAACAACATAAAACCCCCTTCAAATGTAGCTTCCATGTTCTCCTTTCTTCTCGATTGAATTTTATGGATGTAGTTCTTGATAATGAATAAAATGCACTAAAATATAGAAATAAAAGTGATAGAATGAGAGTAATAGGAGTGTGGTATATAAATTAGAGAAAATCATACTCAATTTATAGAGTTTGAGAGCCAAAATGCTGAAATGGAAAGAGATGTGCAAATTAGAAGAATGTCATAATTATGACATGATTGAATGCACATTTGGAATCATAATCAAATGTACAAATTGAGGGCATTTGGAAGAAGAAAGTGGAGACAAATTAGTAGGGAATTAGGAAGAACAATTAGGGGGAAATTGATAGGGAAAGGTGGAATGAAAGGAGATGAATCACAATTAAGGGGAAGGGTGTAAGAGCTGAATTTTGAATTTTGAAAACTCATTATTCCCTCCAAATTAGAAATTAGAAAATTAGGAATTTTGGAAATCCCATAATTCAAAAAGGTGACCAATTAATTAATTGTGGGAGACATAGAAAAGGGAAAATGAGTTTGATTAATGATTAGGACTGTTGGAACTATATTGAGATGATGCACTGAGAGGGGAGGGGTGAATCAGTACCTCTAAAACTTTTCTTGGTTAGCCCATTAACCCTTAGTCATCAGTTTGTAATTTATCTTATCTAACTATTCATCT
>MU227649.1:3078049-3089169 GCA_018584345.1 Thuja plicata | reverse complement strand
TCTCAAATTTTGGATATTCGCTTCCATTTTTATTTTCCCACCCAATCTCAGTTGATGCCAAAACTTGCAATTTTGCGCAGTTGAATGCTGACACATTGCATATCTTGAAAACCGCTCGTCCTGGCATCAAACTGTCTCTGCCAATAGCTCTAGAATTCCATTTGAATGCTAGGAATGACCCTACCTCAGAGGAAAATAGGCTCAAACGTTGCCGACCACTATGGAGCCAAGTGTCCCTCAAGGTGCACCAGGCAACAAAATTATCAATATTCAGTAGTTTGTTTCTCAGAGCTCCCAAGGAGTATCAATGAGACATCAAGTTCTATAGGACCATGTCACAGAGGTCTACAATAACCTATCTCAAATTTTGGAGATTCGCTTCCATTTTCATTTTCCCACCCAATCTCAGTTGATGCAAAAACGTGCAATGTTGCGCAGTTGAATGCTGAAACATTACATATTTCAAAAACCGCTCATCCTAATATCAAACCGTCTCCACTAACACATTCGATTTGATGTGTAAATGCTACGAATAACCTTTTTATGCCTCACAACTCATTCAAACATTCGGGACCACAATGTACTGGTGCATCTCTTAACATTCTTATAGTGCCCTAAATAGGTCCAGGTGGTCAAAATGCTCCAATAGGACTAAAATTGGGTAGGATTGATATTTTTTTTTATCTTATATGAACTATTATCATTTCATTAAGGTGTTGGAATGAAAATTATGAGTCTAGGTTTATGAAATGAAACATGCATATTCTCATTAAGTATGAATTATTCAGTAATAATATACATAGATACAAGTGAAAACATAAATATAAGATAAGCAATTTACAAAGCATAAGACATCCGTGTAAACATAAAGTAGTTACATCAGTACACATGATATATTCGTAGAGCATGAAGAAAAATATATATGTTCAATAATGTCATAGATCAAATATGTCCAATAAAGTTAAATTGGCATCGTGAAAGCCAAATGGATATAGACCATGTCACTTATACAATATACAAAAATATATCCAGTAATGCCATATTGGCGTACAATGATTATCCCTAATATAGTCATTTCCCAGAAGGGGAAGAAAACAAATCTTGGGTTGCCTTCGATCGTCGCGTCGATGGAGATGCAGTACTCTTGCGAGTGTGCTCACTAGTCCTCCTGTCTAGACTCTTTTGCAGCTCAAGCTGATAAAATAACAAGTATAAACATCAATAGCTAATATACATATAAATTTAATTATAGGATGACATAAAATAGAGTATTTTCTTACCGCTAACAAATAGTCGCTATGTACATCTACCGAAGGGACACGTTGATGATCTGGAGTAATGAGTCCCTACAACAATGATCAAAATAATATTTAAAATACATACATTAATATCATTAAAAATCCAATATAAACTATTAAAATAACAATTCTAATTAATTTATCTCTTTCATACCTGGGTCAATGCGTTAGAACTAGCTATAGCTACAACTACGCCATGATTCAAACTATCACAGACAAAAGGAGGAGTCTCCGCTGTCATTAACTGAAAATGAAACAACAAGAGTATTATGTAGTTATCAAGAATACCTATAATATTTTACAACCCCACTAATTAATAAATTATACCTCTGTGAAGGTGCCACCGCATCCTTCAGTGTGTGGTGTCGATGTTGTAGCTCTAGCATCAAACTAGTGCACATGTATGGTAATTTATAAGACAACCATTAATATAAGAATAAACCACTGACTTTTTAATTATAATGCATTATTACATATATACCTGTGGACTAAATGATGTCATCACAAAGGAAAGTGAAGGAATGTGATCATTGTAAGGACAACTTTGCCTTTGGTTTTTGATAATAATTAATCTACTAATTTAGTTATTCATTCATTTATTAATTAAATACAATCAAGTAAATCAAATTAACATGCAAATAAACATACCTCAACAAAATGTGAACAAGGCCCTTCGCTGTCTATAGTCAATGTCGATGGAACATCATGTTGGTGCTCAAATTGACAGATTGGATTTCCTATGGATTTCGCTTATCCAATGAAGAGAAATACAATCGATTTTCCAATGAATGAGGTTTCAACAACCTCCTGCAATTCTGGCTCCGTAGAACCAAGGCTGTTGGGCCTGTACCTTAAACTTGTCTTCAAAGTCTTCTAGAGGTTTTTTTTATAGCGGATAACTTATAACTTCAACTCCTGCTTCTCAAGGTGTTAATAAGATCATAAAACTGAAAATATGTGTTATCAAATATAATGTTATTAAAAATTGCTTTATATAATTGAGATATGAACTGGATAAGATGAAAGAATACAGTAGTTCAAAACTTGAAAAAATGAAACCTTATACCACAATTTAGTTAACAAGAGAGACCCGTGCTTTAATCCACTAATGGGCAATAGAGTCGATATCGCTTCAATCCTATGTTCAACTTCAGAGACAACTTTGAAAACAAAACTTATCACCTTAAAGGTGTTATGAAATGCACGTATAACTAAAAATCTTAAATATATTTCAATTAATTATCATTCCTCAAATGACAGACCAATTGATCAAGGTTGTAATCAATAGGATTTAACCATGCGAAAATGAGAAAGAAACAATTGAATATATAGAATATAAACTTGAATTGAAATATATGCAAATCAAATCTATCACTCTAAGGAATTTTCGATTGATTTATCTGAAGGACTGATTGTAAAGAAAATAATGAAAACAATTGCAAAAATGAAAGAAACACATACTTATCTCTGCTTGATAATAAATAGTATATTGAATCCTCGCATTCAATGTTTGAATCCACTATCTTTCATTCCATCATTCTCCAAGTTTCCATATTTTCAACGTATCAATTATCATCTAATGTCATTCTATTGTTTAAGCAGATTTATGAATGTATATAAATATAAAATTGAAAGGGTGTGTGAAACATCACACCCTTTCCCTAAAAACTAATCTATAACCAACTATTCCTAACTATTACATAGACTTGATAGCCTTATGAATAACAATAACCAACAAATTCAGTTATACCTAACTAGGCCAACTTCAAATTAATAAATTTGTATATATGTCCATCCACAGTCGCATTGGTAATCCCTACCTGGTGCGCTGAACTTGATGGATTTGTTAATGGTTTTCAAGTTTTTATATTGATCTGCTATACAAAAATATCTCTAAGTATTGATGTCGATCTTCTCCTTTTATATATTTTGATTTCAACTGTAATATACTTGATTCCATATGTCTGTATCGACATACTGGTTTGTAATATGTACGCCTTTGATCATTGTTTCTCTGAGAAGTTATGGTGCATGTGATTTGGTATCATTTTCTGCAAGCCACCCAGGTCACTCAGATATGTCGCTTGCCGCAATAGACCAATCTCCAAATGTAAATTGATTTGGGTTGTCTCCATAGCATTTGTGCTGAGACTTAGAAGATGATGCCAATATTGTTGTGATGGCTGGGAGTAATTATCTTAGAATATGTATTATGATAATAATATTTTCAAACCACATAACTAGCCGCAGTTTAATAAGTCTCTGCATAGTATGTTGGAGTTGAAGATTTTAACATTGCATTCTTGTCATTTGCGATTCTATGGCTTTTAGTTATATTTAACCTTTAAAACTTTGGATCCATCAAACACTTCCATAACAATAATCTGGAGTATGAAACCCGCGCCAATCCTCTGCAGTATAGTTATGCCTTGTTGGTCAGATATCACTGTTGATATATCATGGAATCATACCAGTCGACTATACATTGATCTACAGAGGGAGTCAATCAATCATGTGATGCTGATAGAGGTGGCAACCACGTTGTTGGAGGTGTCCATGCTATATTTATCGACCATTGTTGTTGCTGAATACATATTCTATTTGCATCGACCCCCGCTGGTGCTGAGCACATCTGCTACGTCATTTTCATTGATCATGCCATTCTTGCTAATGAAGGTGGCAGCCAACATGAAACATGTTTTATAGAGTATATGATAACTCATCTGATGAGTCATCGATGAGTTAGCAGATGTATCGATTTCTTTATTGCAGTTGTAATCAGTCTGTCGCCTCTTGACAACTGAATGATAGTGTCGATGTTAGTCAACATATTATATAACCCTATCCCATCGATAACTGTCAACTATGAAACTCTTTGATGCATGGTCTCTGGAACCATATTGTTCATTCTCATCGACCATAACCATGGCATCCATGCACGTTGATGAAGGTGGCGACCATGCTGTGTAGAAGCGTTGGGTTTGCAGACCACAATGACCGTATGTGATGGAGCTTTGAAGAGAGTGTATCGACCATATGTTTTTCTCGCCACCTTTGCAATAATTTTGACAACATTATCAATTAGATTTCCTATGGACTGGATTGGATTGGATTTCCTATGGACTTGCCAATCCAATGCTGGGAAATCCAATTGTTATTTGGCCAACTGACAGGTTCAACCAAAGTAGAGGGATGATACCTCTGCAATTCTGGCTTTGCAAAATTGAGGCTGGTAGGCCTATACCTCAACCTGTTTGAGGCCTTTTAGAGTAGATTAACTTATGTATGGAACTTAACTGATCTCTCCAAGTGGCAAGTAGGTTTGAAGGAATCAAATTGAAGTAAATTTAGAACTGCAAATACTAAATGATTTTGTTAATTGTAAAATTGTTTAAATAAAAATGTGTAAAATGAAATGAAATTAACGAAATAGAATGTCAAAACTATTAACAATGAATAAGATGACCAAATTCCAAAAATTAACAAGACCAGTGCCTATTTCACCCTGGGCAATGAAGTCAATCCAATCCTCAACTCTACGTTCAACCTTAGAGATAGTTTCAATAACTTGCTAATATTATAACAAGCCTATCACTTCAAGGGCTTCTATACAAATTATAATTGAAATATGAATACACAGTTAGTCTTATCAAATTTAACTCTGTCCAAGAGACCGACAAAAACAAAGGAAGATTCGTAGATCTTTCAGTTGATATTCAAACTGTATATCTATTTCAAACTATAATATCATGAGAATTCAACACAATGAAGCAAATGCTAAATGCAGATTTATCCAAGGGACTAATTGAGGAAATTGAAAAAATATTACACAGGTGGAAGAAAAAAACACTTATCTTTATTAGTTTCCAGAAATTGGTACACCGGAATTCATGTTGCAGTTGTTGATCAATTCTACCCCTATTAAAATGTATCTGTAATAATCTCCCTTACATTGGTCCTGGTATCCCATATTTATAAAGTTTTAGGGATGCATACACGCTTCAGACCAATGAGTCTGTTCAAAACTAAAACCTAATCACTAACTGCAACATTAATGTTACAATATAAAATATTAATTATCCAAAATATTAATGTATGTGATAATCAAATCTTCATTTGATGCTTTTGTTGAAATAATCTTCCTTTTCACTCCATAAATTATAAATGTATTCCTGCAAAAATCATTTAAATTTATTATTCATATTGGTCATAATACTCTTTATAAAATAATGTTATAATAGAAGCCAAAAACATTATAACAAAATGTAAAAGAAGTTTTAGCCCTAAAAATATATCCTCAAAATCAATATTTTCACTATAGGGTAGATTTATTTAAAATTAAAAAGAACATAAAAGTAACCCTACAATTAAATAATTTACCTTAATAAATATTTTCAAAATCACCAAGGTAAGAAGAACATATCTCAAAATAAATATCCTTCTACAATTCCATTCCATGGGAAATGTAAATATACTTCACTTTTTAGGGTAAATCAATTCTTTTTATAAAAATAACCCTAAAAATAACAAATATTACACAAAGTAAAAAATAAATATATTAATATCTTAAAGCATCAATGTGAAATATTAGTCACAAAATTATCCATTTTAATTACTATAAGGTGAAAATGTTATAATCATATCTTTCCATCCTAACCATTACTTTCAAGGAATACAATAGAATAATTGGTTAGGGTAGGATGGGTAGTTAGGAAAAGGGTAGGCTTGAGAGGTTGAGTGTTCAACTCCCGATCGCCACCCTTTTGCCTAATTACATTTTATTTCTCCTTCCAAAATATCTTATTTCACCTCAAATCATTTCCCACTTTTGAAAATATAAAAACATTTATTACAATAAAGCATTTTTATTTTTCCATGTAATCTAATAGGTGTTTATACTTGAAAATTTCATACACAGAACAATCAATACGATTTTCAAATAATATACATTATTAAATGAAAAAGGAAGAAGAATATATCAGTGAAGTATACTTCCCTATCTATTTAATACTCGCAAAATTAGGTGTCAACAGTGGCTCCAATTGGGGACGTGTGTCCATACCTGGACATAGCGAGAATCCAACATTCTCTAGAGAGCATGATGTTAATATAATACCAAAAAATTATTAAAATCAACACTACTAACCATGATGAAATATTTATCAGAGTGCTCAATTTGGGGCAAAATTTAAATAAGATGAGAAATTAATTTTAAGTATAAATAAATCTTTTAAGGACATTTCACACGAATGTATTTTCCCCTTAAAAAAAATCAAATAAATGAACTTATAAGGAAAATTAATAATGTTTTAATCTCCAAATGTCAAAACAATAAAATTCTTTCCTTAATACTTACCTGTTATTTGAAATGTATTACCTCTTTAAATGTTCTCCAGAAAATCATTTGAATCCTTGGGCCCCACATAAAAATCATTGGCATAACTTTAGCTTCTTGGGTGAGCAAGAAATGCGTTATCTCGATGTCATTAGTCAATAGATCTCATTGGACATCGGTATAGCTAAACTCCAACCACACCAATTCCTTGATGGATTTAGGGTTTCTGTAAATACATGGACATTTCCGCTGAGTTGTATGAGAGGATTTCATTGGTGTACAATGGATCTTCATCCCTCGTGCACCACCCATTGTTTGGTTTTGGCAGATTTTTCTGAATACCTCTACACGCTACTAATATGTTCAAATTGGGCTTTAAATTTCATTGAATTTGTCCATAATTTCTGGATATATTCCAATAACGTAAACCATCAAACGTAGCAAATATTATGAACTGATTACTTTGGTAATGTACATGCATTGCTGAAAATGTCTACCAGTAGATTATCAGCATTCGATATCAATATCTGCTGGAGTCATCAAATATTCAAAAAATTTGAGATATGCGCGAACATTTTCTAGCAATTATTATCCTTGCAGTTAACTCCACTAGATAAAACAAAATAATATAGCTCTATGTAAGTATATAAATATTTAGCAGAAAAATAATTTGCACTTAATGAGCTTCCATTCCTACTTCAATTGCTCTGGTGATATTTGTTTAAAATCTTTCCTATCACTTATTTTGTTCTTCGCCAGTTCAGCCCGTAGTTAATAAATCTGGGTTGTTTCAGACATGTTTTGACACTAAAAAGTGCTTAATTTCTTCTAAAAAATGCCCCCAACTCATATACAACTTGGCTGGGAACATCTCGGGCATAAAAAAATGTTATTTTGCTTCAAAGTGACCCCGAAAATAGGCCTAAATCATTTGCACGGGAATCAAATTCTCTACTATTTGTATGCTGTTTTAACAAGCTGGAAACGAGACAAAGCATTATCTAAAATGAACTGGCATGTGAAATAAGTTCTGTATTCACTAAAAAAACACTACCCAGTACTCTCTAGCTATAATCGCACATAATATAATTATGAAAAATTGAATATTAATATAATTTCAACATAATAATGTAATACTATAATATATAATTATATTCAAACTATTAATGTTATGGTGTACAATTCTGCAAGGCATAAAAATATGAAATACTTTAAAAAAAATAGAGAGAATATACTTCCCTTGAAAGTAAGCACAAAGTTGTCCCTTCAGCTCTCTGATTTGTTATATTTCTATTTTGGTATATGGCATCAAATTCCCCATTTTCTTCTCGGCATGAGTGAAGACTTGATATCACATCACTAATGTAAAGTGCATATAAAACAAAATAACAAAATACTAAATTAAAGATATGCAAGAAATTGAATCTATTAAAATAACTGAAATAACTCAAAAATAATATAATACACAAAGGATGAAACAACTCCCTGAGATACTATAATCAAATAGCTGAACGCCAGTGCTTTCCTCTATCAAAGACTTGGTTCTGGTCAAGTAGCAACAAGATCATTGTGAAGATATTATTATTACTCAGATCATTATTTTGAACAAGTTGATCATGACTCCCTTTATGGACAAATGCCATCAATGTCATATGAACTGGAAATAAACTGTTGTAACTTCCTTTGTATTTGATATGATAACCTTTATTTCTATAATTACTTATCCAATGTATCCTTTGCCTAGTTGAAGATTCATTATATTCAAAATCCTTCCTTGTATCACATAGAAACTGAAGAAGATTGCAAGCTTCATAATAATGATCGGAAATTTGAATGCCATAAATCTGATTTTTCCCCTCATGTTGCAACACATTTTCTGATTTTACAACCTGTGCTATTTCTAGAAGATGATTTCTAATTTTATTAATTTCTGAACTCTCTCTCAATGAATTTTTGAATGTAGGTAAAGCATGTTCACGAGATCTCATTTTCAACTCCTCATTGCACAATGAATTATTATTCGAAGGATGAAAAAATATAATTATTGAATATATCCTTCAAAAACTCATCTTCTTGACCCATAAGATCAAAATATTTATTTGTTAAGACCTCCTCATGTACATGTGATTCATTCTGCAATATTTTGTTTTAACTACTCAGGAAATTTTTAGAATCTTTCATAGAAATATTTTCTTCTTGAAGTATTTTAGCCTCTTGAGATTTACTTTCTATTTCATCAAATACAACCTGAATATGCTTATCCGGAAGGGTATAGAAATAATTTGGACTATTCTTTTGCACATACTTATGATATTCAACATCCAAAAAATTTGAAATTTGTTCTGTACTGAGGATATTTTCTTCTTGATCTACTTCATTATCTACATTTACTTCACATGTTAAATTGTCAGAAGAGTTAGCCATACATGAATCAATTACCATTTCAGTTTCTTTCACACTCTCTTCTCTGATGGATGCAACACAAAATAAATGTTTAATCATCTCAGGTATGAAACTAGGGATAGAGTTATAATTTTCTTCACATGTTTGGTAGGTATTTTCTTCTTCATATGCATCTTGGGGAATCATATAAAGATCATCTTCCATAGTGTAATTTTGATTTTTTTCTTCAATTGTATTATTAAACTCATATAAGAACCATTGTTCAAATTCTTCCCAAGATGAACTACTCTTTTCAGGCAGTGATTCATACATGTTTCTTGCATATTCTTTCAAGGAACTAGAAAACAGTATCATGAAATCACTCTCTGTATGAATATCATACTTGTAAAGGAGCATATAAAAATAATCCAAATGATCAATAGCTGATTCACCATAATCTCCATAAAAATAAGACACTTCCTTTGAAAGCTTTGAAAATACCTCATCACCTCGGTATTGAAACCTTCTTAGATCTAAAGGCTTAAAGATTATTGGAACCAAAATGTTTCTAAAGAACTTTTCAGGCATCATGTAATAAATTTTTTATCACTAACTATCAAGTTTCATATCCTTTCTGTATGTTCTCCCTCAGTAGAGTCATTAACCAAAATATTTCAACAACTGGAGTCGCCACCTTCTTATCAGAAGGAAAAATATAAACCACTCTTGAGTCCTTACCTCCCAGTGGAGTCACATCCTGAAAATATTGTATAGAGTCGCCACCTCAAATGTCTTGAGGAAAATTATCACTTCTTTCTTGCTTCAAACCTCATTATGAAAGCTTTCAAAATGTCAACTAGTAATTCTAAAATTTCTTAAAACAACTACTCAGCAGAGTCGCCAATTTGTTGGTGCCCAAAAACGCTGGATTGGATTTCCTATGGACTTGCCAATCCAATGATGGGAAATCCAATTGTTATTTGGCCAACTAACAGGTTCAACCAAAGTAGAGGGATGATACCTCTGTAATTCTGGCTCTACAAAACCAAGGCTGTTAGGCGTATACCTCAACCTGTTTGAGGCCTTTTAGAGCAGATTAACTTATGTATGGAACTTAAATGATCTCTCCAAGTGGCAAGTAGGTTTGAAGAAATCAAATTGAAATCAATTTAGAACTGCAAATACTGAATGATTTTGTTAATTGTAAAATTGTTTAAATAAAAATGTGTAAAATGAAATGAAATTAACGAAATAGAATGTCAAAACTATTAACAATGAATAAGATGACCAAATTCCAAAAATTAACAAGACTAGTGCCTGTTTCACCCTGGGCAATGGAGTCAATCCAATCCCCAACTCTACGTTCAACCTTAGAGATAGTTTTAATAACTTGTTAATATTATAACAAACCTATCACTTCAAGGGCTTCTACACAAATTATAATTGAAATACGAATACACAGTTAGTCTTATCAAATTTAACTCTGTTCAAGAGACTGAAAAAACAAATGAAGATTCGTAGATCTTTCAGTTGATATTCAAACTATATATCTATTTCAAACTATAATATCATGAGAATTCAACACAATGAAGTAAATCCTAAATGCAAATTTATCCAAGGGACTAATTGAGGGAATTGAAAAAATATTACACAAGTGAAAGCAAAAACCACTTATCTTTATTAGTTTCCAAAAATTGGTACACCAGAATCCATGTTGCAGTTGTTGATCAATTCTACCCCTATTAAAATGTATCTGTAATAATCTCCCTTACATTGGTCCTGGTATCCCATATTTATAAAGTTTTAGGGATGCATACATGCTTCAGACCAATGCGTTTGTTCAAAACTAAAACCTAATGACTAACTGCAACATTAATGTTACAATATAAAATATTAATGTATGTGATAATCAAGTCTTCATTTGATGCTTTTGTTGAAATAATCTTCCTTTTCACTTCGTAAATTATAAATGTATTCTTGCAAAAATCATTTAAAATTTATTATTCATATTGGTCATAATACTCTTTATAAAATAATGTTATAATATAAGCCAAAAACATTATAAAAAAATGTAAAAGAAGTTTTAGCCCTAAAAATATATCCTC
>MU227649.1:2977159-3064079 GCA_018584345.1 Thuja plicata | reverse complement strand
ACCACATTCCTTTGTTGCCATAAATGAAAAAGGGGGAGATTGTTGGCAAGTTGACTACCTGAGGATGCATGACTCATTTTGTGTTGTCATCATGGAAACAAAGTCATGTTTAGTCTCTATCTTAAAAAACAAAATGACTAAGTAAGGAAAACAGGGCAAACAGAGATACTCAGCGATCAACACATCAGCGCATGTGTGAGAGATCGATTCAGCATATACGCATTCAGATATAAGTTGTATGACATGTGTACATGCTACATCCAGACATGCATAGTATGGAACTATAACACGACAAAGTTATAGGAAGATCAGTAGACCAGCAGTCCAGAAGACAGAGCATGGAAGCCGACTAAGTGTTTTGATCAGCGTGTGTTATTTTATAATGTAATGGCTAAGTGCCATTGGTTATATGATTGTAATGATGTAATTAACATTGTAGTAAACACACTTGAGCTGACTTGTTTAGAAGCATTATATATTTTTTTTTAGGGACGACTAGTGTTTTGTTTTGGGTCGCGCCTATTCGGATTTGAATATATAAGTATGTAATGTAAAGATATGATAGAAGTGTTGATTATTATGTAAGAGGAAGATACAAAGGGATAGTACTATGAAGTTAGTATATGATATAGCTCTTTAAGAGAGGAAGAGCATTCGCGCATACACGAAACTGATCAGACAGTAGTGTCATCACAATAGTTCATTTTGATATAGTGCATATCATCTCTTAGAAGGTTGTAGCCTTCATATTATTGGGTAGTGAGCCTAGGAAGTGAGCCATATACCTTTAACAAGGTTTTGTAAAAGACTCCTAACAGGGTATGACCTTTAACCAGGTCATTGTACTCATATTGTAAAGACTGCTTCTAATAGGGCAAAGGAACTCTCACAATTTCATTATACTTAGTACAATATTTGTGGGTACTAATTCCCACCGGGGTTTTCCTCTGATCAAGGTTTCCCCGTAATCATATCATGTGTTATGAGTTGTTATGTTAAGCTTCATTCTATGTATGTTTGATTTATGTTTAAGTTGCTGAAAAGTAATTAAAAAGACAAACACTAATTCACCCCCCCTCTCAGTGTTTCTAACACCAATATCTCTGTATGATATCTCTGTAGCATTCAAAGATATGGTGGACTACCCTTGAGATAGTGTTGTGCTATGATATGCATATTGTCACAAATTATTATAGGGAATGATTATTGTCGCAGTTTCATCAATGGTATTGCAGAGGTCCGCTAGGCTATGAATGATGTATTCAATCTACAATATCAACCTTACAATTATCCTCAAAAGTCCCCAATGGAAAGAATGTATATCAATGTATGTGTTGAGCCATCGATAATGATTTTTCCAATGACATGGAAAGTTGGGTGGTGCAATCAGTTTCATCAGAAGGGATCCTATAGAAATCCATGTCAGCATTCAACAGGGGAACACCTGGTTGGGGAGTGTCTTTGATCACACAGTAATCAATTCAGTCTATCTGGTTGGAGACAAAAACTCAATGGCATCCCTTCTTAAGATAAGATTTCATGGTTTGGGGTAAATTCTTCCATGCCACCATTAGGTTGGACCTTTTTTTTCTCATTTCGATCAAAGACATGGAGACATTGCAGTCACTACTCTATGAATTATCTATTGGTTCAACATTTTCTATAACTACACTAAGAATGAAGCATCAAAATTTTATCATGGATGTTTGAACATGTTTGCAAGTGTAAATATTGTAGGTGCAAATATGTGAAGTTGTATCACCCTATTCTATGGAGAAATACAAAGTGTTTTGTTAGAGCTCTACATTCTTGACAATTGCAAGTAATGCAGGGCCTGAACACACAGAAGGGTCGAGATACCCTGGATGAGAATTGGGGAACAATACATTTTCCAGTTATGTCTAATGGAGCAAAGTCATGGATGGACCATGAAGTTCCTTGTAATTGTAAGTAGTATGGGATTCATTCTCATCGAGAAGAGAAAATATACATTCAAGTTAGATATACATAATTATAACAGAGGCCATGACTAGAGACTTTGTTTGAATCAATAGTGATATATCTAACATAACTCCATTAGCGATTATTCAAGTTGACTGGACTGCATATGAGAATGCACTAGTATTCAGGGTGTGTTAGTATAGTGAAAACAACAATGATCCAAGTATCATAGGTGAACCATCTTTCATTACTATTTAAGCATCAGGGTTTCATTGATCTAAGTCTAAAATTGTGATATTTAGCCCACATTGGTGGATTATATCCCAATTGATTGACCCTTTCTATTGATGGATGTGATCCATTGTAATCTTTGACTCGATGGTTATTAGAGGCTGCATTGTAGCTATTGGATTGGTAGCTTTGGGAAGGCGCATCTTGTGTACTTGGCAACATCACATCCCATATTGATAGTGCCACAATCGAAGGTTGTGGATGAATTGTTTGGAAGATACATGGTCTATGGACGGTGACACTTGAAGGGTCTATGATTTGCATGGAATGCATGTTTTTTTTGGTGTGTGTGGAGATTGAGAACAAGATGTGAACACCCATTAGGTGATTTTCATTTGATTGCCAGGTTACCAGCTGCACATGTTAGCTGATTTATATGGTGCATGCATTGTCACATTGGCGGTGATTAGAACAACTACTTAACATTGTTGGAAGAAAATTGAAGTGCAAGTGTGGAAAAGTTAGAAGCATTCTTGTCAACAGTTGTTACAGAGAAGACAAGGGAAATTGAGTTTAGAGGAAGAAGTTTCCAAAGGGATGCAATATTTGATAATAAGAGGATGAATCAAGAAGCATAAGAGATTGCATTCAAGGGAGAAAGAACTTGATGTTTGCAGTTATGGGACTGAGTTGAAGATTAAAATAAGATTCAGAGGGAGTTTGACATTTATTTAGAGGCAAAATTGAACAAGGAGGCTAGGAGGTTGATACATGTACTTGGAGCTTCAAATGGAAGCTAGATTATCATGAAAGTTTGGTGTCGTTAAGCCTGTGGATAAATCCACAGTTTATTACATTCACTCATGTTACTATGGAATCAGACAAGTACATTTGTGTATGGGAAATTGATCTTGCGAACAATGCTATAATCATTGATCAAATAAATAATGTTCTAGATGATGAGAGTCTCTTGGAGCAAGATATCTTCCATGATTGGAGTATGTGAATAGGGTATGCTTCTGTGATAGAGGGAGCAACTAGTGGATCTGCATCAATTGACATCCAAGGATCTTGATTTAAATAGAACATACCGTATCAAGATGGCTTCCCTAGTGACTAGGATTGAAATTCAAATGATGTAGTTCCATGTATGTGGGCTAGAAGGCCTTTATGCAAATATCTAGGTATTGATATTCCTAGGTAGATGGATAAGTTGTTAGAAAAAATGACATTCAAGAAAATATCTTTATGCAGACTAAAGATCAAAGACATGACTTGTTGGCATGAAGTCAAAAGGTTGATATTGGATTCAAAGGGAGTCTGATAGTTCATCTAAAGAAACCTTGGAAGAGGAGGCCAAGAGGTTGTTGCAAGACCTTAAAATTTAAAGGAAGCATCTAGAGGATCCAATTCATTCTAATCTCCAAGGAATTTGGTCATATTGGTTCACAGGGAGTAGTCAGAGGACTATGATCATGAAATTGAGTCCCATGTGTGTTGGCTGAAATTCCTTAAGCTAATGATATTCCTGGATAACTTGGGGTTCACCAAGAGTGATGCAAACTATATTAGAGATATAGTGCATAAGAATGTTATTCAGTCAACATACATTACCACTACAAAATAGATGGCTGATATTATCACTAAGTCTCTTGCTAGAGAGAAGGTTGTGTACTTTTGAGATAAGCTTGGTATGTTGGAGAATGAAGCCTTAGATGAAAAGGAGTTTTAACATCTGTGATCTATTATTTTGAATGTTATTGCATTCTCCTCTTTGAGAGAGAAGTATAAGGTGATACACCTTATTTCCACCCTCTGGGATGAGCCATGGTGGATCCACCCTTTGAGATGAGTCAATGTGGATGTCATGTGTGTGTTTCCATGAATTATGGGCCCTCCTATAAACATTGAAGAAAGGTGATGACTTTTCGACAATGAATACTTGTATTTGATTGAAGTTGTAAGGTGACAAATTTGCAACATCTCCATCATGATGGATATCATGTGACTTGATATTCATGGACACATCATGATTGTTAGGATATCTTAGACATCATGGTAGATATCATAAGGCTGATATCATTAAATAAACCATAGATGATTTATTGATCTTTATGGTGGATATTATGTGTCGTAATATCCGTGGACATGCCATGATACAATATCCATATGGTAGACATCATGAGATATGCTGTCTATGCACATACCATGGATATTTGTGAGTACTTGGTGAGTATCATGGATTTGATACTTGGAGACCATTACTCTTGATAATCATTTTGAGCACTTGGTGAATATCTTGTGAGTTGATATTTGGAGACCATTGCTCTGAGTACTTGGTGAGTATCATGGACTTGATACTTGAAGACCATTACTCGTTATATCAGTAAAATGATATAAATTTTTAAAATGATTATTTATACTCACATATTTGGTGAATATCATGGACATGATATTTGAAGACCATTACTTTGAGGACTTGGTGAGTATTATGGATTTGATACTTCAAAACCATTACTCATGATAATTATTTTTGAGCACGTGGTGAATATCTTGTGAGTTGATATTTGAAGACCATTTCAATGAGTACTTGGTGAGTATCATGGAATTGATACTTGAAGACCATTACTCATTATATCAGTAAAATGATATAAATTTTAAAATGATTATTTATACTCACTTATTACATCGATGTAATATATTTGTCCTCCCCAGCTAAGAGGGAGTGTTAATGCTATAGCTTCGGTCAAATGTATAATGGGAATACTAAGTTAATATAATAATATTATATTATTAATATAATATATTGTCGATTAAAATTAAATTCATTTATTAAATATATATGTTGGAAACTACAATTGAAACAATTATTATATTTTCATTGATGTTAACCCTTAACTAGTAAGACGGTTGCTAACCCTTAAGTGCCATATCAATTGATTGATGAAGAATATTTGAAAAAGGATATTACAAGAAGACCTGGTGAAATGGTTGAGTTATGTGAAATTACAATGGGTACTTGATGAGATTGCACCTTGACAAGGTAATATATTGTTTATCTCAAGTCTAAGTGAAGTTTGGATGACTACATGATTAGTCTTGATTGAGTAACAAAGAAAAAGATTAAGGAACTAAGTTTGTGTCGAGTGATGTGAGTGTCAACCAAGCGCTATTTTGTGTCGACTGAGCATCAGTATTTACCGAGATTCCATAAATTACCGAGTTATCTAGTGATGACCGAGTAGAAGAACACAATGATGACTGAGTGTCAGTATTTTGACAGTTTGAGAGAGATTTGAGATCCTAGCCGACATTGTTGATTTTATTGGGATATGTGAAGTGTATTTAAGATAAGGATGATTATTGTGGAGAATTAAATGAGAATTTGATATATATTTAACCATTTTTACGTATGGATTCAAGGAGTTTTAGGATGTATTCTACAATGTAGATGGAAATGAAATGTTTGAAGGCTTTGTTGGATCTGACCAAATCCTAAGATTTATGGTGTTGATTAAGCAAAAAAAGATGGACCTACCTGATCAGGGAGGTATACGATTAACCTAATTACACATTATGTGTATGAGAGGTTAATTCAGTTGAATATAAAATCTAAGTTGAAGGAAGAGAAGTCTGAAGAGAGTAGTATAAGACTAGACAATGGTGATTACTTGAAGGATTTCCAAGCAGATCTGAGTGACAGAGATGACAATGGAGGCTAGTTAGTGAATTAGAATTTGAGCTATAATTGGATCTGTATTTGCAAAGTGAGTTGTATGCTTCATATCACAATTTGCTGTTACTTCCTAACCATTGTACCAATTGTAAAATCCTTTTAAATAAGGTTGAACTAACAGTCATATTGTTAAATCCTTTAATCAAGGTGACATTCTAATGGAATGGTCTAATCCCTCTAACAAGGCTCACTTTTAATAGAGTGATTAAATCCTTTAACTGGGTCATATTTAATAGTGTGTATTGTAACCTTTAACAGGGTTGGCTCCTCACAGAGCTCACTTTAGAAGAGTGAAAAATTGGTAGCATGTTAGTGGTGGTTTTTCCCATATTGGGTTTCCACATTAAATTTTGGTGTCATACTTGTGTGAATGTTATTTGATGTGTTGTAATGTTTAGAGTTGTATATTCTACAAGTTTATTATATTAGGATAGTAAACTACAAGTTTATGTTACTAATTATGTGCTATAGAGAGCGAGTGGATTACTGAGTGGATCTGAGTTGATTAAAGTGTTTGAAAGTTCAATTGGTACATTTGTACCTAAGGATACTAATTCACCCCCCCTCAGTTATTCTAAATCATTCTAACAATTGGTATCAAAGCTATTGTGGTTCTTGTAGAGAAAGGTTTGAAGGTACTTGAAGCTAAAGATCAAGATGTATAAAAAGGAGGTGCCAAGGCTAAACAAGGAGAACTTCCCTGCATGGAAAAGTTTGATGAAGTTACACCTAGATGGAATTGGAGATGCTGAAAAATACTATGTAGAAAATTATTACATAATAGTGCCTACAATTATGACAGCTCAGGAGATGAAAGAAAAAACAAGAACACAACCAAGAAATGTTGGAGATTGCATCAACCCTAAGCTATCTTGAATTTGAAGACATAAAAGATTACAAAACTGCAAAAGAGATGTGGGATACACTAACAACTATCTATGAAGGTGATACAAATGTACTAAGAGCCAAATCTAAAATTTTGAGAGGTAAGTTTGATGAAATGAGAATGCAAGATGGTGAAACTATTGTTCAATATTGTAGCCGAGTTAAGGAGGTTGTGAATGCTATTAGAGGAGCTAATAGAACTATTAGTGATGATACTGTTATTAGAAAGGTACCTAAGATCCTTACTTCCTATATATTCTATTAGAGTATATACTATACAAGAAATGAGATGTACTCCTGGTAACAACTTAAATTTGGAAGGTTTAGTTGGTAGACTTACTACTTTTGAGTTCTCAAATTTTGATAATTTCACTCCTCACCATGTTGATTCTGCATTCAAATCACAATTGACTCTCATAAATCAAAGAAAGGAAAAGAAAGACATATGAATAGAAACAATGAAACTTCTAATGAAGATCTTGATGAACTTTAACCACTTATGGCTAGAAGACTACCGAGAGGAAAAGGAAAGTTCAAATGTAAACTTCCTATAATCTATTTTTCATGTAACAAAGTTGGCCATATTGCAGCAAGATGTCCTAACAGGAATGAAAAGGATGAAAGAAAGAAAGAAAGTACAAATACAAAAGGGATGAAAGAGATTTCAGAAGGTATAAGGACTATAAGGACAAAGGTAAGAAATCCTACTATATTGCTGAACACGAAATTGATAGTGAATTTGATAAATCTGATGACAATGATATACAAGTTGTTTATGTTGCTATGAAAGATGATTCTAATGAAGATGAGAAAATACACTTATTTCATATATGAGTAAAGGTGATAGATGGATAATTTATAGTAGTTTATCATATCACATGACTGGTGATAAAAGTAAATTTGAAACCTTAAACTATTGCAAAGGTGGTAGTGTTAAGTTTGGTAATGACAAACCATGTCCTGTGAAAGGAAAAGGATCAATAAAACTGACTGATAAGATCACATGTGAAAATGCCTATTGGGTTGAAGGACTAAAATGTAATTTTTTTAGTGTTTCTCAATTGAATACTTCTGGATACTGAGTTGAGTTCCATCACAGAAAGGCTAGAATCTTTGATGCTACTGGTGAACTGATTGGAAGTGGAGAACAAACAAGAGGTGATTTTTTCTATCTAGATTTATCTGATGAGACATTTTTTTTTGCACAATATGATGATATATGGTTTTGGAATAAGAGGTTATGTCATGTGAACTTTGAAAATTTGGTAAAAATTAGTAAAATGAAAAGAGTATGAGGGTTACTAAGATTGAAGAAACCTGATAATGTTGTGTAAGCAATGTTAGTTGGGAAAAATGACTAAGTATAGTTTTAAGAGAAAAACCTATACTTATGATGATATTTTGGAATTGGTTCATACTGACCTTTGTGGACCTATTGGTGTGCAAAGCTACCGAGGTGATAAATATTTCATATTTATTGATGATGATTACTCTAGAATGATGACTATAATGTTTCTCAAAGAGATAGGTATTTGGTGCTTTTCAGTTGTTTAAATGGTATTTGGAAAAAGTTGAAAAAGAGATAGGTAAGAGCTTGAGATGTCTGAGATTTGATAGAGGAGGAGAGTTTATATCTAATGATTTAAACCTATTCTGAAATGATAGAGGAATTAAAAGATAGATGTCTACTCCAAGGACTCCCCCACAGAATGACATAATTGAGATAAGGAATAGATCAATAATGGATTGTACTAGAACAATGATGATAGAAAAGAATATTGCACAAAAATACTGGAGAGAAGCTGTAAGTACAACAATCTATACCTTGAACTGAGTATAAGTCAAGAAAGTTAATGATATTACACCTTATGAGTTATGGTATGGTTATGCACCTAATGTAAAATATTTTAAAGTTTTTGAGAGAAAATGTTATATAATGAAGGATGATAGAAATGGAAAAATTGATGCTAAGAGTGATGAAGGCATATTCCTAGGTTATTCCACTAAGAGAAAAGTGTATAAGTGTTGAATTCTAACACTAAAAAAGTTGTGGAAATTTCAAATGTTAGAATTGATGAATATGCAGAAAAGAATGAAATGGAATGCAAGAAAGAACTTGAAGATTACAAATCTTTCATTTATATGAATGAAGGAGATCCCAACAGTTTAATTGAACCAAAAAAAGAAGCTTCCAAACAATAGAATGATGCTGCCGAGGAACAACAGGAAAATCCCAAGTTAAAGAAAGAGGTTGCCGAGCATCAGGAGGAAACTATCGAGCAATATGAGAATGAAACAAAGACACAAAATGAACTTGAAATTAACTTTGATGATGAATCTGAGGAAGAACAACAAGAGGAAAGGAGACCATAACCTACACTAGAAAAGTATGTAAGAAGACATCATAAACCAGATCAAATTTTTGGAGATAAAGATTTAGAGGTCATGACAAGAAGCAAATTGAAAAATCATACATGCTTATTATGTGAATTTGAGACGAAATCAGTGAAAGATGCTTTGGATAATGAAGATTGGATACATGCCATTAATAAAGAGATTGAACAAATTGAGAAGAAAAAAACCTGGACACTAGTACCTAGACCAAAGGACAAGAATGTTATTAGAACCAAGTGGGAATTTAGGAATAAGATGAATGAACATGGAGAATTTATTAGAAATAAGGCCAGACTAGTATGCAAAGGTTATGCACAAGAAGAAGGCATTGACTATGGTGAGACATTTTCTCTAGTTGCTAGATTGGAAGGAGTTATAACTCTACTGGCTTATGCAACTTACAAAGGATTCAAATTATATCAAATGGATTTCAAATCAACATTTATAAATGGAATACTAGAAGAAGAGGTATACATTGAACAAGCTGAAGGATTTGTTGATTCAAGCAATAAGAATATGGTTTGCAAGATACATAAAGTGTTGTATGGATTGAAGCAAGCCCCGAGAGCATGAAATGAGAGATTACATAATTACTTAGTCAAAATTAGATTTACAAGGACAAATGACAACAATAATCTATACTTAAAGTCTGAGAAAGGTAAAGGGATATTGTTAGCTGAAATATTTGTTGATGATATCATATTTGGAGGACAAGATGATCTATGCCAAACATTTTCCAAAGAGATGCAAAATGAATTTGAGATGTCTATGTTTGGAGAGATCAAATTATTTCTTGGTTTTCAAGTATATCAGATGAAGAACGATATCTACATTACACAATCTATGTATATCAAGGAGATACTGAAATTTTTTGGCATGGAGGAATCCATACCTATAAGTACACCTATGGATACTAGACAAAAATATCAAAGATTGATGAGACAACTGAAGTGAATCAAACCCTGTATAGACCAATGATTGGAAAAATACAATATGTTGTCCACAGTAGACTAGATATTGCATTAGAAGTTGGGATTGTTGCAATATTTTATGCAAATCTTAAAGATAGTCATATGATGGCAGTGAAAAGGATTCTAAGATATTTGAAAGGAACATAGGACTATGGATTATATTACAAGAAGAATGAGAAGTTTGAACAGAAAGTTTACATAGATTTGGATTGGGAAGGTAATGCTGATGACAAAATGAGTAAAAGTGGTGGTATATTCTTTGTAGGAAATATATTAGTCTCCTAGACAAGAAAGAAACAGAACTATATTTCTCAACTTACAACAGAGGCTGAATATGTTGCAGCAGCAGTGAATTATTCAAATATAGTGTGGATCAAGCAATTGTTGAAAGGTATGAAGGAAGAAATCACTGAACCAATTGTTATTTTTTGTGATAACACTAGTGCTATTAATATTTCAAAGAACCCTGTGATGCATACAAAGACCAATCATATTGCTATCAAGTATCATTAATTGAGAGAGCTGGTACAAGACAAAGAAGTAAGACTTGAATATGTAAGTACAAAGGAACAATTGGCAGATATATTTACTAAGGCTTTACCTAAGGATGCTCATGAGTATCTAAGAGGAAAATTAGAGGTGATTCCCCTATCTGAGGCTAACTGAGATCACATGGAGTGGTTTCATCAAATGTATTACATAGGATATCTGATAGATTGATGCAAAAGGTGGTCACAATTTAGGAGTTGCCCAAAGATGTGAAGTGTACAAAAAAAATATTGATCAGTAATAAGAAAGATGACAGAGGGAGCATAGAATTTAGAAAATTGACATAGAGATATCTACATGATGAAGATGTATGTCTTTGACATTGTTGTCAAAGAGGGAGAAATTAGTAAGGAAAAAAAGAGGGAGAATAAGACATGAAAACAATGAGGGAGAAATCTATGAGAGATAAGCTACAAAGAGAAATCTATCCAAGAGGGAGAATATTTGTATTGGAGAGAATTAGAATGAAGCTAAGGACATTAATGAAAATCTATTTACATAGAACATACTTTTTAGATTGGTTGGGAACCTTGCATGTTTTGTTTGTTTGCATGTGTTTTCCATCAATGCCAAAGAGGGAGATTGTTGGAAAATGCAATTGAAACAATTGTTATATTGACATTGATGTCAAACCTTAACTGATAAGATAGTTGCTATCTTGTAAAGTGCCATATCAATTGATTAATGAAGAATATTTGAAAAAAGGAGATACCAAGAAGACCTGGTGAAATGGTTGAGTTATGTGAAATTACAATAGGTACTTGATGAGATTGCACCTTGACAAGGTAATATATTGTTTATCTTAAGTCTAAGTGAAGTTTGGATGACTACAAGATTAGTCTTGATCGAGTAACAAAGCAGAAGATTAAGAAACATAAGTTTGTGCCAAGTGATGCGAGTGTCGACCGAGTGCCAGTTTGTGTTGAGAAAATTTAGTGTCGATCGAGCATTAGTAAATTACCGAGTTATCTAGTGATGACCAAGTGAAAGAAGACAGCAATGACCAAGTGTCAGTATTTTGATAGTTTGAGAGAGATTTGAGATCCCCACTGACATAGTTGATTTTCTTGGGACATGTGAAGCATATTTAAGATAAGGATGATTGTTATGGAGAATTAAATGAGCATTTAATATATGTTTAACCATTTTTATGTATGGATTCAAGAAGGAATTTTAGGATGTATGCTACAATGTAGATGAAAATGAAATGTTGGAAGGATTCGTTGGATCTGACCAAACCCTAAGATCTATGGTGTTGATTAAGAGGCAAAAGATTGACCTACCTGATAGAGAGGTAAAATATTAACCTAATTGCAGGTTGTGTATGAGAGGTTAATTTGGTTGATTCAAAAATCTAAGAAGAAGGAAGAGAAGGCTGAAGAGAGCAGTATAGGACTGCAAAGTGGTGATTGCTTGAAGGATTTCCAAGAAGATCTGAGTGATAGAGATGACAATGGAGGCCAGTCAGTGAATTAGCATTTGAGCTATAATTGGATTTGTATTTTCAAAGTGAGTTATATATTTCAGATCACAATTTGCCGTTACTTTCTAACCATTGTATTGGTTGCAAAATCCTTTTAAACAAGGTTGACCTAATAGTCATATTGTTAAATCCTTTAATCAAGGTGACATTCTAATGGAATGGTCTAAGCCCTCTAACAAGGATCACTTTTAAAAGGGTGATTAAATCCTTTAACTGGGTCACATTTAACAGTGTGTATTGTAACCTTTAATAGGGTTGGCTCCTCACAGAGCTCACTTTAGAAGTGTGAAAAATTGGTAGCATGTTATTGGTGGTTTTTCCCATATTGGTTTTCTACATTAAATCTTGGTGTCATACTTGTGTGAATGTTATTTGATGTGTTGTAATGTTAAGAGTTGTATATTCTACAAGTTGATTACATTAGGACAATAAACTGCAAGTTTATGTTACTAATTATGTTATATAGAGGCAGAGTGGATTACTGAGTGGATCTGAGTTGATTAAAGTGTTTGAAAGTTCAATTGGTACATCTAGACTTGAGGATAACTGATTCACCCCCTCTCAGTTATTCTAAATCATTCTAACAATATATATTAATAATATTAATAAATCGACCAAGACTTAGTATTATGTAGTCGACGAATTTATGTAATAGCTGCGTGAGTCGTTGTATATATATGAATGAATGGTATGAGTAACACATATTAATATATGTGTTACAATGCTTGGTAAGTATCGTAACACATATACTATTATGTGTTACATACTGTAGTGCCATGATAACTTATATGAAATGATTTGAATGAGAGACATGTCTCATGTAGAGACATGTACCTACTACATAGAGGCATGTCTATACATGAGACGTGATCATATATTTATATGGATTTCAGATCTGCATTTGAAGACACAACAATAAATAACAATGTTCTCTCAAGTACAAATTTATATATTCAATATAAATAAAATCTATCAGTCTTATATACATAAGACACATAGTCTAATATATCATATCTGATCTCGTATTTTAATAGATACAAATGAAACAATGAGAAGAAATAAAGAAGTAATGAAATCACTGGACAAAAAGGTCAAGAATCAAAAGTAACTGAATGAAAAATTAGGAATTGGATTCAACACTCCTGAGAAAGGAGAAATATCTAATGCACAAAAAGGTCAAGGTACTGTACCCCCACCGAAACTAAAGAAGGAAAGTAGTAATTATTGTGGGAAGCCTGGACACACTGCTAATGTTTGTAGAAGAAGAAAAGGTAAAGTACTGAGTACACCTATATTTGATGGTTATTTATTTAGATGTAGTAAGTACAGACATCAAGCCTTTGAGTGTAGAACCAACCTTACTAACAACACAAGAAAACCTAAGTTTGATGGTTACTGCAAGAATTGCAATAAGTATGGTCACAAGATTGAAGAGTACAAATCAAAGAAAATAAATGATAAGTGAATGCCTAACCAAGACAATGAAAATAATAACCAAGAAGGCACATCTATACCATGGGATTATAACACAAGGATTTCATGCTTTTCTTGTGGAAGATATGGACAGATTGCTGCATATTTCATATTGATGCACAAAATATATAAAAAAAGATCATGGAGGAGCCCTGACATGGCATGTTTTCACTATCATAGGGTAGGAAACCTAGCAAGAAAATACAAATACCAAGGAGATGCACCGACCAAAGATGAAACTACAAAGAGTGCACCATCTACTGTTGAAGAAATTAGAGAAAAAATGAACAAAACCTGGAGAAGAAAGACTCAGGAAGATGAAACATCACTTGGAACTATAGACAACACCATCTCTACCGAGTCTGGTGCACCGAGATCCACCTAAATGGTAAGAAGTATGTAGGAACTAAATTCTTATTATAAATCTTACTTCAGTTCCTAAGCATTAGATTTAAAGATCCATATCAACATATCAAGATGCATTTGGATAAATTATGAAATTTTGGTTGAAAGTTATAATGTATGGTTATTTTTTTAGTCAGTTAGGAAAAGTAACTATGTTGTTGGTATAAAGGTATAAGGGACTCGACAAGCACATTTAATGCAAAAAATTAAAGCCATTGGAAACCCTAATTGAGGAAAAGCTATAAATAGGTTAGATTATTATTCATTTTGAACCTAACATTCTTGAAGAGAATTTGAGCACACTATAAAGTGATCATTTCATCAAGAAATCAGGCAATTTTGAGGTATTTCTAAATCTTTGTAAAAATATTGCATTTTATTTATGAGACAATTGGTTATACCGAGTTGTGTTTGTGAAGCCGTATTTTATCAAGCGTGCCCTAGTTTGTTAAATCAATACATTTGGAGGTTATCATGGCACCGAGGATGTAGAAACTAGTAATAGTGAATAATGATGAACCAATGAACCCTAAATACAAGTTTCCCCCAACTATAGCCACAAAAATTGACATGATGGGAGCATTATCTTCAATACCACCATGAGTACTTTTGATTGAAGATGTCCGCACATTTATTCATTGTAGAATCAAAGATTTGTGTGAAGCAAAGATTGATGCTTCATTCAATAAGATGTGCATGAATGGAAGAGTTAAGGATGAGAACACACATCTAGAAGCAAAAGGATTAATTCATGCAATACATTTACCCAGGGTATTCAAGCCCGAATGGGTAAGGATGATACTCTACCGAGTAAATGACCAGTTTATGTGGTTGGATGAACCGATTAAGATAACGAAGGATGTCTTGCACATCATCATTGGATTGCCCATTGGAGATAGACCCAAGGAAATTAAGAAAATCAACAAGGGTAAGATCACCGAGCTAACCAAGGAACAATGGGATGATAGAGGAATGAGGATATCTACTGTTGAGGATCCCGTGTTATGGTATGCATGCAATATCATATCTTACCGAGTGTTTCAATCATCTCGAGTGGACAACATACCATGTGGAGCAGTAGACCTAGCATTTAAGATAGTGAAGAAAGGACTTCAGATAGATCTTTGTGAGGTTATGATGAAGCAAATAGATGACAACATGAATACAATCAGAAAGGAAAAGACCAACACTTTGAAATTTGGCTCATTGTTGGTATGTATTTTCTTTTACTACTAGAATTCATTTCCCTCTATTGGACATGTAGTATGGAAAACTGATAGGCCAGTCATTTATCAAATAAATGAGTATATATAGAGTCTAAGAGATAAATTTGATGAAATTATGTCTGACTACTTTTTGAAATTCCAAGCTAGAATGCATAAGAGATACAAAGTTCCACCTCAACTAATTGCTGAATATCAGGATAACATATATTTTGAGGTAGACACTGATGTTTGTATAATCAAGGGTGTTGAACCAAGAGCTGAATGGATTTAACCAATGGGATATGAGGTGGATATTGATATTGGTTCAAAATAGATAGAAGCTTTATTAGCTAAACCAATTGATCCTAATGAAAAGAAGTATGGAACCTATGAGGAAGTCAAAGATAAAATCAAGCAAGGTATATTGGTACCTAGGTCAATCAAGAAATCAAGAAAAATGGTTGATGTTTTATCAAAGACTCTTGGATTTGATGATACTTTGGATAAGGACCATTATAATGATCAAAACATTGTAGTAGTTGACAAGAAAAATCCACAACTGTCATCACCGAGCATGAGAGGTCTTGGAAAGAACACTAGATATTAAGTACAACCAAGAGAAAATAAAGTTGTAGAGGTAGTACAACCAAGAGGAAACACTTATGTTAGATCTAGAGGAAGGAAACAACCTGCACAAACAAGAATAAAACTATTAATTGGTAATGAAAGTGAAACAAAGTTTGATGAGGAAAACAAGTCTATACCAGTTGTAAACCTTTCACGATTTCCACAAAGTCTTGATGATTTTATGGAAGGATTAAAGAAATCAGGAGAATTTGAAGGTTTTAGGAAAGAAAAATATAAGAAAAGGAATGAAGAAGATAAAAACAAGATTGAAGAAGCCATTTTTGTGAATTTTCTACGATACAGATTTACACCTATTGAACTTGCAGAAAAGTTACCAGAGGAACTATACAACAAAATTGATGCAAGATGGAAGTATGCAATCAATGCATAAAAATAAATGAGAGAGAGGTCTCTTGTACACACTATTCCTAACCTTGCACCATCTGAAATTCATGAAGCATTCAAACAAATTTATAGTCAAGGGAAGAGCCCTAAGGATAATGAATGGAGACATACAACCTGTAGAGAAGGAAATAACTGCAAAATGGAAAGACATATTTCACATAGATGATACCTGTAACATATAAAATGTAAGATATAAAATGTGACATAAGAAATTAGAATGTTTATTGAAATGTAAGGGGTAAATATGTAATATAAGAAATGTGTGGGGAAGATAAGATGTTCCTTTTAACCTTAAATACACCAAGGAAGGATCTAAATTGATTAACCCCAAAGGAAGGATCAATGCATAAATGAATCAATCGATTGGAAATAAGAGTAAAGAGGAAGACCTTAGATTCTATTTTATAGAAAAGAATGTGTGATAGATTTAGGAAGATTAAAAAATTTAATTGAAATTAATTGAAGTTAATGAATAACCTCAAAATGCTACATATCTGGAGAATGCTGTTTTTTGGGGTCTGCACTCAGTTTCTTGAAAATTTATAACCAGTTCTGGAACAGAAATGCAGAGATGTACAAAACCCAGAAATCTTGTTATGATCTGGATCAGTTCCAATTTTGACCCTGAAGTCAATGTCACCTTTGACCTTGAAGTTACGATTCTGACCTAGGGAAGAATCAACCTCCGATTCTGACTTAGAATATCTGACAAAAAATCTATTTCTAGATCCTGATAGTTTTCCAAAAAGGGTATCCAAATCTGCACTCCAAATTGCTGTTCCAAACCTATCCCTATAAGAAAAATGGTTTGTTTGTGGGGGGGGGGGGAGGGGGTAGCNCAAATCTGCACTCCAAATTGCTGTTCCAAACCTATCCCTATAAGAAAAATGGTTTGTTTGTGGGGGGGGGGGGAGGGGTTAGCCTTGGTAAAACTTTGGTTTTTGAATTAACCTCAAAGTATAATTGAAATTGCATAAGTAAAACAAAGTAAATGAACAAATTCACCTTGCTTGTATGGAAACCCTTGTGACAGATTCAAATCCGTGGATCCCCAAGTATGTATACACCAAATGGATGTATAATGTAGAATGTAGGATGTCTCAAATAAATTTCTTGTAGACCTTCAACACCAATCTTCAATGGATCTTAGAATAGGAAGAGGCTTGGAGGAATATGGATGGAGAAATCTTCAACAAGAGGGCTCCATAGAGCTTGAATCCTTCAATGGCTACCAATGGATCTTCTTGATGAATGGAGTGCTTGAATTATTGGATGCTTGAGAGTAGATGAATGCTTCAATGGATATTTTGCTTGCTTAAAATATTTCTTCTTAACCCTTAGATTTCACTTCTTAAGTCTTCTTATGGTTGATGATTATGGTTAGAGAAAATGAGAGAAGGCTTCCTTATATATGAATCTAGGGCACAATATTTTAGAGAGGCCTACATAGAAGAATTAAATTAAAATTAGAAATATATCCCTAGAAGAGGACCTATATTAAATATAATTTAAATATCATTTCTTCGAAGACTGAAACAACCGACCCGGAAGAGGGAATTAAATCTTTCCAAAGCCTAACATTTGAAAACCATGAAAACTTGAAATCTGAACCTTGGGTCAAAAAAAGGTTGATTCTAACCTAGGTCAAGGTCAAGGTAAAACTTGACCCAGAAAGGTCTATTTTGAACCTGAGGTCAAAAGTCTCAATTTGTAGTTTAGGGTGCCAGAAATAGGCTGGAGAAAAGTGGGAAATGGGGCAGAATAGGGGAAAAAACTAGATCCAAGTCAGAGACCCATTCAAGGTGCTTGACATGACCCCAAACCACTTACTTAGAAGGATAAACTAGTCTATAATGGAAGTGCTTCCATTTTCTGACTATACAATACCGAGTATCATGAAGCAGAAAAGGTACAAGATGCATCCATTGCTGATAAGATAAAGGAAATCACAAAGAAAATAGATCTTATTGATCTAGCTACTGATAATGCAAAAATTATTATTGGAGATATACTTGATGAAGAAGATCATGCAAAAGAGTTTTCAAAAGAATATGTCACAGATACACAAGTGAATGATACCAAGAGTATAGATGTTAACATTGCATCTTCGCTGAGAAAAGATCCAATCATGACACAAGTACAAAGATATATAATTGATGACACTATTAATACTGATTTTGTAAAAGATACACTTGACATGGAAATTGAGACACCTGTTGATACAAATAAGGAAAAAGTTGAAGAACCTAAGGCCACCAAGATAGAACAGGAAAAGAAAACCAAGTTGGTACCCCCAACCAACATCGATGGTCAGAAGCAAGATATTCCACCTACCAACACAACAACATATCAAAATGTATAAAAGACACAAGACACTAAAAGTGAAATGTAACAAGAATCAAATCTTAAGGAAAATAATGAGGAGAAATAGAAGGATTAAGAGAAATAAGAAGTAAAAGAAGAATAAAGCATAACCAATACACATATCGAGTCACCTGATGCAACTAAGGCATCACTTTTCGAATTCTCTACTAGCGAGAGAAGATTGATTGAGAACAAGAAGAAGAAAAAGAGGAATAAAATTATTGATTTGAGCAAGCCAATCATCATACCAAAGGGAGACCCTAATGTGATGAAGCCTTAATAATTGGCTATATATGCTGATATTGTAGCTCAAAAGGCTGAAGAGGAGAAGTTATTGGAAAAGAAAAAGAAGGTAAACATACTAGAGAATGTGAAGGAAATATTCCAGGACATTGTTCCTAAAGCTACAGTTAATGAATCTGAACCCCTACTGGACCAAGTTGGTGATTTATCCCAAAATATTAAAGGACCAAACAAGTATATGAATGAATATATGTTGAAGATTCACAAGGAGAGAATGAAGAATAAGTTGATGGAAGATTTTTTGAAAGCTATTGATATAGAGAAGGTAACTCTTTCCGAGTTATGTTATGAAGCTGAAACTCAATTGACATCCATCATTTCATTATTTCAAATTTTTTTTATTCTTTCAAACTTAACTGTGAAATCAAGAAGAAGGAAGTAGATATTGAAAAAGAGATGACTGATTAGCTTAAGCAACTAACTACTGATCCTGGAGCATTGCAAAATTACTAATCTAAAATTCAAGAACTCATGGGAGTTCAACTTTAATTGAGACAAGAGGAGGATAATTTCAGATTACAATTACTAGAATTGCAAGCATTGTTAATTCCCCACATCCAATCGATGTAGATACACTTGAAGAAAGCCAAAGAACTAGCAAGTTTTCCAGATGTCAGCACACTGCACACCATAGATGACTTAAAAGATATCACAAAGCATATTTTAATACTTCAAAATATCTGAGATACATGGGAGACTACACTTTAAAGTGTACAACAGAGGTATAAACATCTTTTTGATTAATGAGTTTTACTTTTGGCACTTTTTGTCAAAAAATGAGGATAGATATCTTAGTCAGAAAACAAAAAAGGGAGATAGATATACATGGAAAAAAGTATATATGTGGTAAATGAAAAAAAAATATGTATAGAGAGTAACATCCATGGGGGAGTTACAAATTTTGATGACTTTGGATTTTTTGTCAAATCCAAACTTTATCAGTGAGGTATTCTGCATCAAGTTTCACATCAAGTTCTGCATCAGGTTTTCACATCAAGTTCTACATCCAGCTTCACATCAGGTTTATCATCAAATTATCAATCAAGTTTTACATTATTTAATCAATCAAACATATGTATCAAACCAATGATTAGGACATCAAGTTTTCTTTGAATCAATGCGCTTCGCACATCAATTCAAAGAGGGGCATTTGTAGACACCTAAAATTGACCAAGTGTCTCTTAATCATCCAAATTTGCAAATCTCAGCCAATTGCCCTAAATCTCATCCAAATGCATCAAAATGGATTAGAATCATTCAAATGGACATTTATCAAGGAAATTGGACAAAATCAAATTAAAATGAAAGGATTAAATAATTATGAAATCAAATAACTAAATTCAAGCCTAAAAGGGATCAATCAAATTATATAATTGATTTTAATCAATTAATTGTATAGTTTTAAATCAAAAATCAAATCCAACCCATTCACCCTTACACGGATAATTTAATTAAATGATTGAATTAAATAAATCCTAATTTTCTTTCAACTCAATTTGATCAACCAATGAGAATTGAGAATCTTGTCTTCTTGTCCCACCCTTTGAGGACAACCATTTAAATGGTCCCCCCATTTGAAACCATTTGAGGGATCAAACTCAACCAAGCATTAACCCATGGTCAATTCACTCTACCCCCTACCATTGGGAATTTTCTATAAATACAACCAATTTTGTATGCATTTTATATCCTAGAAAATTCAAATGCATAACATCCTTATTATAGGCAATTTGTGAGAAATTAAGAGCATAGTGAGCATTTGCATAGCATTTTGATCATTTGTAGAAGCAAACTGTTGATTTAAGAGTAATATCATGAGCATTTGAGTTATAATTTCATATCATTAGAGAGAATTGAGCTAGATTTAAGCATTTTTGTTATCAATTTATCATTCTAGAATTGTCCTTGAGAGAGATTAAGGATGAGAGCTCTTTAAACAAAGCTTAGATAGAGAACCATGAGATGTCATGGATTTAATTGCAATTCTTAGGATAAATTATCATTTTCTTTCCATAGAATTGTAGTTTTGAATCCTAATTTCATGAAGGTGCAATTTCTCACACACAAATGGCACCCACTATGGGGCTTTAGGCCTCATTTTAATCATTTTTATCATTATTTTTGTGTGTTTTGGTTCACTTTCTTGTCATTTTGTAGAAAATAGGAGAAGAGCTTCCTAGGAAGATTTTAAAGCCACCTGTGAACAGTGAAGAGCCGCTTACAAATTTCTTATATTTTCTATCTGTCATTCTTGAGGTGCGTAGAAGATTAATTATGCCGCCTAGTTCTGTAAAGGGCCAGCTGCTAGCAGCAAAAGACCACCTGTGATCATTCTAGAGCCACGTACTACCATTCTTAGACCACAATTTGCACATTTTGTGCCGCCTGTGGATTTTCTAGAGCCGCTTTTTAACTTTTAATTGCTGCTTTCAAAGTTTTAAGTTCCGCTTTCTAACAGTTAAAAGCCGGGTATTAGCTGTTAAATGCCACGTAGAACTTTTTGATTTTTATCAAGTTCTAATTGATTTGTGTAGCTTTCTAACTCTCTATATTTTCAATTTCTGCAAATGAAAAATCACCCAAAAGTACAAAAACTAGAGAAAAGAGTTACAAGGCCTAGTAAAGAGGTAAGAGCAAAAAATAAACTCTCTAAAGAAATTCATGCATCAAATATTTTGGAAAGTTTAAAAGAGGAAGAGAATTTGTATGATCATTATATCAAAGTTTTCTTTGCATACAAAAAGAAATTCCCCACTCTTTGATTGATTTTCATTTCTAATTCTTTAAGCTTGATTGCTTTGCAAAATTTGATCAACAGAACTTAGGAGTGATTTGTCATTTGGATTTGCAAGTTTTTCTTCAATTTGTCTTTGTTGTGTTGACTAACTTGTTGGAGGAGTTGGAGTGGGAACGATCACCATTAGGTGAGTTGAAAAAAGAAAAATCTATCAAAAATGCGCCTAGCCTTTGCTAGCTTCAAAAACAAGGTATTTTTCTAATCAAGCTTGCATTAATTAAATTGTGGCTTTCATTTAAACCTAGTCTAATTAGGAAATCCCCTATTATTTTTCAAATTGAACAAGCATTAGGCATATGCTCTTCACTTTTGGAAATGAATCAAAAAGTCAAATGTGCAAATTCAATTTGGTAGAAAGAAAGGGATAAGGAATTAACCAAACACTTCAATTTTAAGAATCCCCTTGTCAAGGGGTTGAAAAAGAACAAGCGTGTTTGAGGTGTTTTGAACAAGGAACAACAATAGGGATATGCTCTTCACTTTCTAAGTGAATCAAATTTCCAAACTTGTTGAACCAAGTTTGATTTCTTGTTTTCCATGTATGCTAGATTAAAATAGAGCTTTAAAGGGCCTGCCTCCTGAGATTTGCCTTACAAGGACAGTGAGAGGAAATGACCCAAAGTGGGAGACAATCACTTTTTCTATGATATCATCCAACACACTATAAAAAAATGCACTTTACCTTAATCGGAAAGTGACTAAGTCTTGTGCAAGTCATCTTCACTTCCTCGAGTAGTCCTTTGGGATTGCGCAAAATCATACTTTCGTGCGTGTGGGAAGCCCGCAAGGGGGTAAAGGAAATTGAAAATATTTAGAATGGAGGTGTTATTAAAACCTTTTTAAGTAGTAAACCTACCTTTGTAGAGCCATTGTTAAACTCCATATTTTTTTGACTCTTAGGTAGATTGCTTGGAAGATTTTCTTGTGTTATACCCGTAAAAACATCCGAGAACATACACTTTAAGTGTTGTTTTAGGGATATGGTGAAAATTTGATGTGTGTGTTGAGTTTTTATTTTATTTTCATGCAAGAATATCCTTTAACAGGTCTGATCAAAACTATTAAACTTTTAAAATTTAAAAATTTGAAAATTTCAACCTTGATCAGCAAAGCGCTGCGTATAAACAATTCTGGGCTGCGTATAAACAATTCAGGGCCACCTGTAACTTTGAAATTGTTCTTGGAACCTTTCATATGCCACATAAGCCACTGGAAAGTGCCGCGTGTAAACATTTTAAAACCACCTATCAATAGGAAAATGCCACCTGCGAACTGCAGAGTGTCGCGTAGAGAAATTCTAGTAACCGTGTACCAACATTTGAAAGCCGCCTACACACAGGCAAGGGCCACCCAGAAACAAAGAAGGGAAAACAATGGATATTTTCCAGATGTTTGAAAACAAGTTACTCACATTTTTGGACACCCTTTTGGATGTTTTACCTCTGTGTAGCTTCAAATTGATCAGAATCTACCATTATTGGACCTTTTGAAAAATCATTCAAGAATTGATCAATTAAGTGAGATAAAAAGCCTAAGTCTTTATTCGATTTATATAAATGCTGGCTTTTACATGATCTCATTACATTAAGTCTACCCTACAACTTGACAGATCTTATCTAAGACAAGAGTGTCCTTTCCCGGGTGATCCTTTTAGTTCTTCAAGACCTTTGCCGGAACCTATAAAAGAAATAGAGCCAACGATGTCTTTTCCATTTGGCCATATAGACCCTGATCAAATCAACCATGTAAACAAGGATATGAATAACAATGGAGGGGGAAATGCTGATCCTAACAACCAAGGATCAAATAACAATACCAATGGAGGAGGTAACATTGACCCTAACAATCAAGGGTTAAACAACAACAACCTTGGAGGAATTAACCTTGACCCTAACAACCAAGGGTTAAATAATAATAAAAATGGAGACAACATTGACCCTAATGATGAAGAAGCAACCGATAAAAAGGTTAATGAAGCAATGTAAAGTCCCTTCTTCATGAAGCTTATGGAAAAAGTGTTGGAAAAAGACAAGGAAAAGTACTTTCTAGACCTAGCACAAATGGGTCTCAAACTTCCACATGACTATGATGTCAACAAACTTAAACAAAAAGAAGCTGAGGCTAATCCCATTGATATCATGAACAAGAAATTTCAACTTTTCCAAATGCAATTGGACACAATGAAACAATGGGGTTCCTAAACCCTTTTCTATTGAAGCTTTGTGTCCTTTTCCCTTTGATAAGTCATTAATCATGGTTCCATTACCAACAAATGCTATCTTTCCCAAATATGACAAATATGAAGGAAAAACTGATCCTCAAGATCAATTAAGGGAATTTTGCACGTTAAGTCTAGAGTTCATGCATGACACAACTTACCTAATGAGGTTATTCCCTATAATTTTGGGAGGTATGGCAATGGAGTGGTTTTCAAAGTTACCTTCCGACATTCAAACCTTTGAAGAATTGGCCTCTAAGTTTGTAACTCATTACTCTTATAATATCAAATATGAGATTACAATGCTTAATTTATGTAACACCAAGAAAAGAGAAGGAGAGGGATTTCTACTTTCCTACAATGATGGAGAGCGGTATTTTCTAGATACCCTCAAAGTGTACCCAAAAAGGAGAAGATGGATATCTTTGTGAATAGCTTGAATCATGAAATGAACTATTGGTTAAGGCTACAATGTCCTAGGTCATTCCAAGACCTAATTGAGAATGGGGTAACAACATAAGAGGTATTAGTCAAAAGTGGAGAGATTAAACTTTACAAGGATAACAAGAATAACAACAAAAACAATACCTCCAATCCTAATCAAAATCGCAATACCCCTAACAACAACCAGTTTTGGATGAGAAATAAAAACTATAGAGTGGTCAATGATGGAGTGGTAGAGGAAAATACTTTAAAGGCCACTCCTTTCAATCTCACCCAAAATTTAGTTCAAGCTAATAATTTGAATCAAGCACCCAAAGTGCCCTTTAACAACACCAATACTAATAACAATATTGGGAATAATCAAGGGGCTTGCAAGCCTAAACCTTTCTTTGCACCAACACCCAAAAGGAAATTCACTAATTTGGGTGAGCCATTGGAAAATGAATTAAGGATACTTATTTCAAATAAAATTATTGACCTACCAAGGGCTCAACCATATGAACATCAAATCAAGCCAAATTGGTGGAGTGAGAATAACCATTGTGAGTACCATTGAAATCGGGGACATAAGACCAATGATTGCATGAGTCTCAAACATGTGGTACAATATCTCATTGACAATGGTGTGATAAAAGTAGAAGGCCCTCAAACTAATAAATATCACACGACCTTTAAGACTCCTTTCTATAAACATGAAAAAAGAGAATCTTCCAATTCAAACAATGGAGGAAATAATGGGAACAATGTAAGAGGCAATAATAATGTTAACTTTGCACACACCTATGATAATACTATAAATGCTATATCCAGCCATGAGAGTACTATCAATGTTGTTGTGATCAAAGATCAACTTAAAGTGGAAACCTCTAATGCCATCACAAGGGGGAAAGCCTCAAAGGTTACCCTACAATGGGGTAATCCTATTACTATTGGCCCCAAAACACCAACTATTTTGGCTAAACAAACACCACCTACAACAAAGCCTTATAGTTTGGTAGATCAATTACAAAAGACTCCAACACAAATATCAATTTTGGAGTTGTTGAAATTATCTCCTAATCACAAGGATATTTTGGAAAAAGCCTTGGTTGAGACCACCATTCCTATAAACTTGGAGGAAGATAAATTTTAGAACATACTAGGAAATCTCATAGCCCCTCATTGTCTTTCATTTTCAGAGCAAGATGATAAGTCTATCACACATCCTCAAAACTTACCCTTGCACATAGAAGTGTTAATCCAAAGGCATAGGGTCAAGAGAGTCCTCATAGATGGGGGAGCTGGTCTTAATATTTTCACTTTAAACCTTGTCAAGTTATTAGGGTTAACCAAGTCTTCCATTGACCCTAAAAAGAAAATCACCATTAAGGCTTATGATGAGGAGGAACGATATTCAAAGGGTATGATTATTCTACCAATTCAAGTGGGACCTATCAATAAGAATACCATATGTCAGGTCCTTGATATGAAATTGACTTACAATATCCTATTGGGAAGACCATGGATACATGAAATGCAAGTAGTACCTTCAACCTATCACCAATGCATAACGTTTCCACACATGGGGGAAGAGATCACGATTGGAGGGGATTCAAACCAATTTCAATATTGTAATGCCTTGAATCCAAGTCATGAACTATTCATACCTCATAATAGCGAAGGAGTCATCCCTGATATGGCCATGGAAGATAAAGAGGAAAATTCAAAACCAACATCAAATGTCACATCAAATTCTAACCCTATTCAAACTAACTCAACTACATCAACTAATGGAAAAGAAAAGATGAGTTATGAGGGTCAAAATTCAAATGATAATTCATTCAAGACTTCAACATTGAGAATGGAAACTTAGAAACCCACTAAGGAAGAAAGAGAACAAGCCAAGAAAGACCATTATCAAAAGATGAGTGACATGATGAACTAATTTGAGAAACAATGCAAAATCCACTCAAAAGGGGTAGGGGAATATTCTATTTCCCTATTTGATTTACCTACATCTCCAAGGACACATGGGAAGCCATCCAAAGATCATTAACCTCACAAGTATAATTCTCATTTTGTGAGAGAATGCGACAAACAAGAAATGGAAAAAGAGGATAACAAAGTATTACAATGGCCTTACAAGGATGAGGATAATTCAGTTAATCCCATTGAAAGGGTGCAACATATCAACATCCAAACTGATCAATATGGAAAAGGATTTTATATCATGAGGAAAATGGGATATAAGGGGAGAGGACCCTTAGGATTTTGACATAGAGGACTGTTAGAACCTATTGAACTAGTTTGGAGAGCAAAAGAAGAGAAAGATGGCATAGGTTTTCAACATAAGGGAGAAAGTTCAAGTCCCATGCATGATTTTAATGCACATATACACATGGTAGGTTCCAAAAGTGAAGATGATTCTAGGGATTATGAGTGGGATTAATTTTCTAAAGAATCTTGTCATGACATAGAGGTTGATACCATTCACACTTATGCAACTCCTCCTGAAGTTGAGAATCAAGAACATGTGACTCAAGGTTCAACTTCTACTCAAACATCAAGTGAACCTCAACAATCTAATGTAGAACAAGTACCTCCTTACACTCAATGGGTAGGTGAACCTTGGGTACCTTTGTGGGTGGGAGATTCTAACCTAGTGTTTAATCCACATGCTTTCTTTCCCATGGAAATCTTAGAGGACTCGAGTGAAGAGGAGTTTGATCCTTCTTCCATGGACCATCTTGAAGAGGAACATGACATAGACCTTGATGATACAATGTATGAACCATCAAAAAAATTCATGTCCCTCAATCCTTCAAATGATAATCCATCCAATGAATCCTTGTCCTTAATGCGCATTGAACTTATTGATTGGGATCTTTCTGAGCCAAATGACTTACTATACTTCCCAAATGACAATGCAATGGCCTTATAACTAAATGTAGTTGAACTAAATTCTTCCATCAATGAATTAAATCAGGACATGATGATAAGGGAAGGTGTTCAACCTCTTAATCCAAAAAATTAAAAGAAAAAATACAAAAAATGAGAAGGTCTAGTGGTGAAAACCACCATGTGGCAGTTCTAGACCCAAAAAAAGTAAAAATAAAGGATGTTTCTGAAGGTGAAAAACCAACTGTGGCACCTAAGGAAGAGAGGTTGGACACCCTAATAGCACATGAAGATGAAATATAACCTATACTCATTGAACCGACATAAAAGGCTAACATTGGTACCGAAGTAGATCCCAAATTTATTCACTTGGAAGCATCTTTGAGTCCCTTGGAGAGGAGAGAGTTCATTGAATTATTTCAAGAAAATAAAGTCAAATTTGCATGTTCATATGCCAACATGCCCAGATTGGATCCAAGTTTCACAATGCATCATTTGAATGTGAAGGCCAGAGTTAAGCCCGTCAAGCAGAAATTGAGAAAAATGCATCCACATGTAGCCCTTTTAGTAAAAGTAGAATTGGAAAAATTACTCAAGGTGGGATTTATAAGAGTAATTGCATATGCCAAATGGATCTCCAACATTATAATAGTTACTAAACATGATAAATCCATAAGAGTTTGTACAGATTTCAAAGATTTAAAACTTGCTTGCCCAAAAGATGACTTTCCATTACCTAGTATTGATGCTATTGTGGATCCAATTGTGGATCATTCTATGTTTTCACTCACGGATGGATTTAGTGGATATAATAAAATTCACATTGCACCTGAAGATAAAGAGAAGATAGCCTTTACATGCCCATGGGGTACTTTTTGTTGGAATGTAATGCCCTTCAGTCTCAAAAATACCGGAGCAACTTATCAAAGAGAAATGACTACCATTTTCCATGACATGATGCATACCTTCCTAGAAGACTATGTGGATGAAATTATAGCTAAGTCACATGAAAGAAAAGATCACTTACCCATACTTGAAAATATTTTTACAATGCTAGAACAATTCAAAGTCAGACTCAACCCAAAGAAGTGTGCTTTTGGGGTCCAATCCAGAAAACTCCTAGGATACATTATTTCTACAAAAGGCATTGAAGTAGATCCTGAAAAAGTACAAGAAATAATGGACATGGACATTCCAAAGAATATTAGTCAAATGGAATCACTTCAAGTAAGAATTCAATCTATAAGGAGGTTCATTTCTCAATTGGCGGAAAAATTCCATTCTTTCACAAGGTTGCTACATAAAGATACCATCTTTACATGGGACGAGGAGTGTGATAAAGGCTTTACATTTTTGAAAACATACTTGATGAATCCACCCATATTGATGTCACCTATTCAAGGCAAACCTTTATTACTCTATATTTCAGCAACGGAAAAATCTTTAGGAATTTTATTGGCACAAGAAGATAATGATGGAAAAGAAAGAGCTATCTACAACTTGAGTAAAACTTTGATCAAATATGAATCAAACTATAGATTTATGGAAAGGTCTTGCCTAGAAGTGGTATTTGCCTCTCAAAAGTAAGACATTATATTTTGATGCATAAGGTAAAGCTAATAGCCAAAATTGATCCATTGAAATACTTACTTAGCAAAACAGTTCTAACTGGAAGGATTGCAAAGTGGGTAATGGTGCTTAGTGAATTCGACATTGAGTATGTGGATAGGAAAACAATCAAAGGTCAAGTTATTGTAGATAAATTGGCTGATTATCCTTTAGAGTCTACACATCCCATTCAAGTGGAGTTTCTTGATTCTGAGATTGTTAATGTGGAAGCTAAGACATGGAATTTATACTTTGATGGATCTTACACCCAAAATGGCAGTGGGGCAGGCATTCTTTTGATCACACCACAAGGTTACACAATTCCAAAATCTTACAAGTTATTGTTCCCTTGTACAAACAACATTGCAAAGTATGAAGCTTTGGTCATAGGTATCAAGATGGCCTTGGAATGGAATGTCCCAGAATTACAAGTCTATGGGGACTCTCAATTAGTCATCAATCAAGTCAATAATGAATATGCTACAAAGGATGAAAAATTGATGCCTTATAAGAAATTTGTGGATGATTGGAAAAAGAACTTTGCTTTGATTACTTTTGAAAAAATCCCACGTGACAAGAATAGAGCAGCAGATGCAATGGCTACCTTGGCCTCTTTGCTTCAAATGCCTGATCAAAACTAAAGATACGAGTTCTTGGTGGAAGAATTGGTTAAACCAGCATTTGACCTACCTGATACCCAAATTATTTCCCTTTTAAATGGACATGACTCACCATGGTATGGACCCATTTATTCCTACCTAAAAGGCCAAACCTTACCATAGACCAAACCCATGCTCAAAAGAAAAATTTCATAAGACAAGTGGCTCATTTATACCATCCTTTCTGACACATTGTATTGTAAGGGTCTTGACAGAATGCTCCTTAGGTGTCTAGAGGAAGATGAATAAAATTTATCTTTAAAATAATTCCACAAGGGGATTTGTGGGTCACATTCAAGTGGTTTAAACCTAGCTAAGAAAATCCTACGTATGGGGTACTTTTGGAAAACCTTAGAAAGAGATGCTTGTCAGTTTGTAAAAGTTTGTGCAAAATGTCAATATCATGGAGACATGATCCATGCACTAACACAAGAATTACACCCATTTTTCACACCATGGCCATTCTACCAATGGGGTTTTGATTTGATTGGAATGATTTATCCACCTTCTTCAAATAGACATAAGTACATTCTCACCGCAACAGAGTACTTCACTAAATGGGTTGAGGCCATGCCTTTAATAACTGCAACGGGGAAACAAATTTCCATGTCCATCCTTAATCATATCATTTGAAGATATGGCATTCCTCATGCCATCATCATGGATAATGGAAATTTTTTTAAGAACAAGGATGTAGATGAACTTTGTGACACATTCCATATTACTCATCACTCTTCATCTATTTTCTAGCCCCAAGGTAATGGACAAGCCGAGGCTACCAACAAGAATATCCTCAAAATCCTCAAAAGATCGGTTGGTAAGCCAGGTAGAGATTGGAACCTTCAAATCAATCCAACATTATGGGCCTATAGAACTAGTATTCACACCCCGACAGGAGCTACACCTTTTTCATTGGTTTATGGGGCCGAAGCTGTTCTACCTTTAGAAGTTGAAATACCATCCCTAAGAGTGTCATTGCATGGATTAATCATGGATGAGGATTATAGGGTAGCCTAAATTCAACAATTGGAAATGTTGGAGGAACACCAAACTCAAGCTTATGATCATTTGAAAGTGTATCAGAATCAAACCTCACAAAATTATAACAAGAATATTAAACCAAGAACCTTTCGAGTGGGAGATCTAGTATTGAGGGAGAATCCTAAAAATCAGGTTGATAGAGAAAAGAAAGGAAAGTGGGAAGCAAATTGACTTTGTCCTTTTGTCATTGTTTCTTCTTTTGGAAGAGGGACTTACAAATTGGCCGATTGTGATGGTGATGAATTGCAAGAACCTATCAATAGCATTCATCTTAAGAGGTTTCACACTTGATTAGATGAAATAGTATCTGAGGAAAGAGTATCAGTTGAGAGTATCAGATGAGTCAGCATCAACCTTTGCACATGAAAAAAAGTCAAAATACCAAAAAAAGGAGAAAAAGATCAAAATACAAAAAAAATCAGAAAGTTCAAAAGCCAAAAACATTGGAAAAGCAGAAAATCAGAAAAAGGAGAAAATTGAGCATGAAGAAATAAAAAACATTTGGAAAATAAAAAAATGTTGTCTTGGTGAAAACCTAGCAAATAGGCGCCTTGATGATAAAAAAAAGGAAAAAGAAAAAAAATTGAAAAAGAGAAAAAAGTGCCTTGGTGAAAACCTAGCAATAGGCGCCTTGGTAGAAAAAAAAGAAAAGAGCAATAATCCCAAAAGGTGAAGACCTAGAAACAGGCACCTTTTGTCCCTTAGGTCTTTCCTAGTCGCATTTGTACATATTGCATTTCATCATCTCATTTGTCCATATCCTCATTGCATCCGTCATTTGTGCATAAGTCATAATAAAGTCTCAAAGATGCATTGTTGCATTCTAGGTTTCTTTTTTCCCTAAGTTTCTCATTGATCACATTTATCACTTGGGGGCACGCATCATGGGTTTTGGTAAACCGGATTCAAAAGTGCACAATTTTTGGTCACACATCAGAAGAAGATTTTTAGATTCAGAGGAGAGATATTTTGGAACCTTTGATGGATATCATTGTTCAACCCTTAAAAGGTTTCATCCTACAACACGATCCTTGAGCTTCATTGACTTATTTTATCAGGATTAAAAATTGACAAACCCTAAATGATAAGCATGTTTGGAATTATTTTTGAAAATCTTGATACATTTCAAAACACTTGGAATTTTTTGATGAGTTTTTCATTGAATTTTTTGAGTCATGTTCTTTTTAGCTAATTGATGATGTTTCGACTAGATTGGCGATGATGAAGACATGATGTTTTCTTAACTTGTGCGTGACTGTTTTGAGGGAGATCCTTTAACTTATGTAAATTCATCTAAGGACATGGTCATCAAAGAACCATCGAGGACATTCATATAGGAAGGAGGGTTAATCTTTGTTTGTTTACGCAAAAGGATACCTTGGCTATTTAGATCTTCCATATCTTAATACCAACATCCACTTGCAACATTGAATCTAATTAAACTGGTATTCATACTCCCATAGTTGGTCATTAAACTAGTGATAATTGTACTTGGTTTCGCAGAAGGTTACCAAATGAGTTGAAAGTCATATTCATATCCTTATGGTCGTAGTGGCACCAGTAAGGATTGTATCAACTCCTAGTTCCATAACGCTCAATGATGAAAATATATCTCTGTTTGCATTTCTTTCACAAACCTCAAGGACAATTAGTTGCATTGTATTTTCATGTTAGATTAATTGCATTTTCATGTTATCTTAATGGATTTATTTTTAGCATGTTTCCAAGTACAAGGGGGTTACTTAATGTGGGGGATACATCAATTCAATGGTTTCAAATCATCAATGTGAGATTGTCTTTTTCATTCCTAACATTAGCATTATTCATTATATATTCATATCAAGAGAAAAGAAAAGAAGCATTAATCATTAGTCATTTATCCAATCATCATTTAGGAATTGCATTTCATAAATTAAGTTGCATACATCAAAACCCAAAAAGATATTTGCATTCATTTTTATCATTGCACTAAGTATTGCATCCATATCATTGCATTGCATTAAACCATACATCATGAGTAACATCTAAAAACCATATAGAAATAAGTCGCATTAACATCATTTGCATCCATCTATCTATATACTACTCTAAGACATTGCATCCAAAGCATAATCCAAGTAAATGCATCATAGAATCATGTAGATTTGCATAAAATAAATCTCACAACAACATCATCAAAAGGGGAAACCAATTGAAGATCATCATAAATAAATGTCCATCATCAAATGTCTATCACAAATCTGTATATCAAAGATACATCAATAAAATGATCCATATATCAAAGGCCTGATCAAAATTCCACATGATACATAAATACAGTATCTAGATATCATAGATCCCTATCTATCTCATGACCTAGTAGGGGCACCTGATCCATCTCCCATGATACTTATAATTGAACTTCCTGCACCATCGGGATCCCTGTCACCTGATCTATCCTATGTGGAAAGTGGTGCCTGACTAGTGCTAGCACTAGCAGGTAACTATGCTAAAGTAGCCATGAACTGCTGAAACATAGTCATAACATGATCCAACCGACCAGTAACTACAGTCATCCCTACTTTTAATCCTCGAACATCATGAACTAAGCTATCCGCAACGGGAGGAACTAGAGGTACTTGTGATGCTGGAGGGGCCTGAGGTGCCTGTGGTGCTAATGGAACCTTTGGTATCGCCTCTGCCATACTACTCTGTGGATCTACCAGAGGATCAACCTATCTCAGTGGAGATGGAGGTCTCTATGGATGCTGTGCCTATAATGGAACCTATAGAGGGACCTGTCTAGTAACCTAAACTCATATGTGTCTCTGCCTAGCCAACTCTACACCAAATCTTCTAGGAGCCTGTCTCTAGGGAGGTGTCTGTGCCTGCACTCACCTCTATCTAGGCTGACCAAATCCACCACCTTGGCCTCTAATATGACCACCCTGCATTTGGGGTCCTATAGCTCTCTGTAGCCTAGGAGCCCTAGGTTCTCTCTGAACCCTCTGTCTCTAAGGTCTCTAACCATCTTCGTCACCATCATCATCATCACCACCGTCATCATCAGATAGATCATCAACATCAGGAATGGGCTCCGCTAGATCTATGAATCTAGTGAATCTGTGCCATGAGAACCACTCTCAATACTACATGTGGCATAATATCACATCTGATATGTCCAAGATGCTCAATCTGTACACATGCATACTGATAATCAACTTGAGCTCCCCACATGGATCGATCTTCCTGTACCCTCGCATAAAGTGCCATACCTTGGGGCATATCCTGTACTCGGCCATACTGACGGAGCGCTCTCCTGAAGAAAAATCTCTCTATACATAGTGGTGATCTACCAATCATCCACCAAGGGGAAAACATATAAGGCAACTCATCATTGTCCTCTTTCCATCCCTCACATCCATACGACCTGATAAATATCATCGATGGTACGACGCAAAAACTCAACCTTGCCTAGATGATGCTGGACAAGCATACCATCATAAAAAATCCATATGGATAACCTTGGGATCACACTCGTACTAAGACTGGTCTGGTAATAGGGATATGATCCCAAGTCCACAGCTGTAATAGAACTACACCCACTGAGATAGATCCGCTGTGTCTATATAAAAACTCATGTAAGTCATGGTAAAGATGGGCCAACACATAGGAACCCTAGTTTAATCTTCGAGAATGTGCAATAAAGTCCTCCAATATATGGCCCCATCCAACCACAAAGCCACGACCTCTCTTATCAGGAAGAAATACTCCTCCGATAACTGCTCCTAGTAATGTTGGCAAAGTAGGAAATGAAGCAAACTGCGCCCAAGTAATGCAATCATTCTCAATGGTGTTGTCTTCGAACACCCATCTATATATGCTACCATCATAAACTTAATCATAGTATACCCACTATCCATGAGTCAGGATCCTCAACAATCTGTATACATTCTCTGGCATGATAGTCATCTCACCGAGGGGTAGATGGAAAGTGTTATGGTCAGAGTGCCATCGCTTTGCCATAGCTGTCAATAGACCTTGGTTCAACTAAAATTGAGGGAGATCAAGAAGGAAAATGAGACCACATGTCTCAATCGTCCGTCTCTCAGGAAGAGTCAACTCATCCACTAAATTGAACATCCAAGCAACCACACCCCGTACTCGCAACTTACGATAATGTTCCTACATTTTGAGACAAAGTGAATCATATTAGTTCTTTCTATTGGTGGATCATTCTAAGTCAATCAAACACATTAAATGTATCCTTTCTCTATTTTGAGTGCATCAACCTATTTTTCCTAACCTCTAGATCTTGAGAAGGGATCAATTTGGCATCATTTTAATCAATCTGATTGGCATATAAAACAATCATTGATATGATTTTTTCTAATATCCTAAACACTAAGTGACATCATGGAATTACATTTTCTAGCTTGGAATCAATCAAGTCATTTCAGACGTTCAATAGAAGGCAATCTTATCCTATCTATTTTCAGGTTTTATCACATTTATTTGTAGGTGGCACTTGACTAAGTGTACAAAGATTTTTAGCCCCGCGACATTGAAAATCTCACACGCGTTCTTTAATTATCGAAGATGGTGCTTTAATAAACACGTGACCTTTTAAAGTCCTAGGTGGATTTCAACTCTTCCTAGGTGGCCTTGAAATGCTAGGGTTTCATAGGTGGCGCTAAACTATTTGGGTTACAAGTTTGACCTAATCCCTAGGCAGTTTTGGATTGCTCCAATGTGGCTTTGAAAAACGTGAAGGTGGATTTTCACTAACCTAGGTGGCTTTTAAAGTTTTCTAAGCGGCGTTTTTCTAAAATATATCTAAAAAGCATTAAAAAATTGCAATAAATGCTATTAAATGAGCAATAAATGCACTAGGAAGGTTGAAATCACTCACAGGAGGCCCGTAGTAAGGAGGTCTTTGATAATGGTGTGCTCTCTCGAACCGATGCTCTCGAATGGGGACCACCATCGCTATCAATCATCACAGGATCAGAGAAAAATCTCAATAGTAAAAAGTGAAAATGAATAGTAAATTTGGGGTTTTCAACCTATTTAAGCTATTTTACCCTAAATTTTGAATATTTTTGACCCAGTTGGACTAAATTGCATATTCTACACACTGGGGCATCTTCTGACATCATTTTTAGCATCATTGTTTATCAAAAAATAAATCATCTTGGATATATTCTTCATCAGTTTCATCCAATCTTTGACATCTGCACATCAACATGTTTTCATTTCTGAGGGGGCATCATCATATCATCAAACTGGGATTCTGCATCATATCTTAAATGAAATCTGGGGCATTAAAAATTCAAACTGTATCAGTGAGGTATTCTGCATTAGGTTTCACATCAAGTTCTACATCAGGTTTCACATCAAGTTCTGCATCCAGCTTCACATCAAGTTTCACATCAAATTATCATATCAGGTTTTGCATCAGTTAAACAATCAGATATCAATATCAAACCAATGATCAGGACATCAAGTTTTCTTTGAATCAATGTGCTTCACACATCAATTCAAAGAGGGGCATTTTCAGACACCTAAAATTGGCCAGGTGTCTCTTAATCATCCTAATTTGCAAATCTCATCCAATTGCCCTAAATCTTATCAAAATGCATAAAAATGGATTAAAATCAAATTAAATGGACACTTATCAAGGAAATTGGACAAAATCAATTAAAATCAAAGGATTAAATAATAAAGAAATCAAATAATCAAATCCAAGCCTAAAAGTGATCAATCAAATTATATAATTGATTTTAATCAATTAATTGTATAGTTTTAAATAAAAAATAAAATCCAACCCATTCACCCTTACATGGATAATTTAATTAAATGATTGAATTAAATAAATCCTAATTTTCTTTCAACTCAATTTGATCAACCAATGAGAATTAAGGATCTTGTCTTCTTGTCCCACCCTATGAGGACAACCATTCAAATGGTCCCCCCATTTGAAACCATTTGAGGGATCAAACTCAACCAAACATTAACCCATGGTCAATTCACTCTACCCCCTACCCTTGGGAATTTGCTATAAATACAAGCTATTTTGTATGCATTTCATATCCTAGAAAATTTGAATGTATAGCATCCTTATTATAGGAAATTTGTGAGAAATTGAGAGTATAGTGAGCATTTGCATAGCATTTTGATCATTTGTAGAAGCAAATTGTTGATTTAAGAGTAATATCATGAGCATTTGAGTTAGAATTTCATATCATTTGAGAGAATTGAGCTATATTTAAGCATTTTTGTTATTATTTTTTCATTCTAGGATTGTCCTTGAGAGAGATTAAGGCTGAGATCTCTTTCAACAAAGCTTAGATAGAGAACCATGAGATGTCATGGATTTAATTGCAATTCTTAGGCTAAATTGCCATTTTCTTTCCATAGAATTGTAGTTTTGAATCCTAATTTCATGAAGGTGTAATTTATCACACACACCAACTAATGCCAAAGGGGGAGATTGTTATCTATACAAGATATTTTGTTGTCATTAGTTTAGTAAAATTTATGGAGTCAAGGAGAATAAATTGGTAAAAGGAGATAGTCAAGTATAAGACAAGTTGGTAATGCACACCAAGCGAGTCGATAAAGTAATAGAGTTGACAGAGTACCAAACTATAATTACCGAGTGACACACTACACTAATCACATGTAGTACACTGAGTTGATAGTACACCAAGTTGATAGTAGAATGAGTGATGAAGAAAATTAAACCAATTTTTATGGAGTTACTCAACCGAGTTAGACAACTAATAAAAAATGCGATCAGATCACATTTAATGATTGTTAGAGGATTAATTATGCGTATTCAAGCATTTATAATAGTTTGTTACATGATCAACGACTTAAATAAATCAGAGTGAAGATCTAAGGCATATATTAAATGGAAATTTTTTTTTTGTTATTTCCAAGAAAAAAAACAAGTACCGAGGTAAAAGGGACATGGTCACCGAGCTGGAAAGAAGATCTAACGGCCAAAATAAATTTATAGCGTACCTAATGCATAAGATTAAGAGGCAAAAATCATCTATATATTGGATGAGTTTGTATGTGAGAAATATAGAGAAGGAGATACAGAACGAGGAGAAAAGGAAAGAGAGCTATTATTGTTTTTGGTGAGAAAGTTAAAGGATTTATTGAAGAACAAGAGCATAGTAGAGAGCACTGAGAAGAAATTCAGCTACAACAGAGCAGAACAAAACAATGTTACAGTTTGAGATTGAGGTAAGAAAAATAAGAGCACATAGAGTCTGAACAACATTTACATTTGATGCATTTTTATAGACATTATTAAGTTATCTGATACTATTGTATTGAGAGCTTTAAATCCAAATATTGGGTAGATCTTAACTGATATTATATTTGTAAATCTTTTAACATGGTACATCTCTAAGTGTAGACTTTTAAAAAATACTTTAACCAGGTAGACCTAACAAGTCTTATATATACTCTTAAATGGGTAAGCTATCAAAAATAGCTAAACTTTATAGCTCTAACCGAGCACCCTTTATACTATAGTTAGTGAAGGTTGTGGGTGTCATCCCCACCGCAGTTTTATCCTCTCACCATGGATTTCTGCGTTACCAAAATCATGGTTTTATGAGTTCTAATTGTTTAATGTTTTGATGTTATGATTTTATAAGAATTATATTACTTTCATTTTAAAATTATGAACTCGATAATTAGCAAGCAACAATATATAGTTTAATGAGTGAATGTGGTTGGAAATGTTTTAGTGGTACTAATTCACCCCTCCCCTCTCAGTCCCAACTTTCCATAGTTATTCCAATAGTTTTTACTTTTGGATGGAATTTTTCTCTTTATTTTTATTTTTGCGTGCCAAGACACTTGATTATCAGGTTTTCATCAAGGAAACTATTTTTTCCTTTTTCCTTTTTTCACTTTTAAAAAAAAAAAAAAACTTTTTAAATTTCTTTTTGCTATTTTTTCAGAATTTTTTTAAATTTTTTTTGCTATTTTTCAAGATAATGTGTAATAATTGTGGAGGTGCATGTTGTTCACTGCTTTAGGAAATTATTCTCCCCCCATTGTTGCAAGATGATAAACTCCAAACCTGTATGCTGCAGTGACTAAGTAGGGTCCTTCCTACTTTGGTTCAAATTTTCTAGGTTTCTCTCGTTGTTGCGAGGTCTTGTAATTTATCTTCATAACCAAATATCCAATCTCAAAATGATGACCTCTAACTTTATTTTTATAGATCCTTTGGAGATGGTTCTAATATGATTGCAAATGGACTAAGATGGCTTGTCTATGCTCATCTAGCATTTCAAGCTCATGCAATTTGGAATGTCTGCAATTCTCATTAACAATGATGTGCTGCAATGATACTCTCAATGATGGGATTTAAACCTCAAGAGGTAGAATGAACTCAATGCCATAGACTAGAGAATATGGTGTGGAACCAGTGGGGGTGCATATGTTGGTTCCATATTGCCAAAGAGCTAGATTGAATTGCATGTGCCAGTCTCGACCAGTGTCATCAACAATATTTTGGAGTATCTTGACTATTATTTTATTTGATCCCTAAACTTGGCCATTGCCTTGTGGATATTATATACTAGAAAATCCATGGAGAATCTTGAATTTATCACAAAACTCTTTGACATCTTTATTCTGGAAAGGGCTAACATGATTAGTGATGATAGCCAAAGTGAATCCATAGAGGCGTATGATGTAATTTAGAATAAATTTGGAAATATATTTGCTGATGATATAAGTCATAGGAATGGCCTCATACCATTTGGTGAAATATTCAGTAGAAAATATAATATACTTGTGGCTATTGGAAGAAGGAGGAGCAATCTTCCCTATGAGATCAAACACCCATCAAGAAAAAGGCCATAGAGAGATAACAAGATGAAGATCTTGTGTTGGTGCATAAATAAAATTACCACGTATCTAACATTTGTAGCAATTTTTTGCAAAGTTATGTGCATCTTTCTCCATAGTGGGCCAATAGAATCCAATTCTTACCAGATTTTTTGCAAGACTTAAACCATTGAAATGAACTCTACATATACCGTCATGCACCTCATCTAAATAAATTTTGGATTCTCATGAATCGAGGCATATGAGGAGGGTTTGGTGAAAGGATCTCTTGTAAAGGGTGTTATCGACGATGACATATCTAGTGACATGTCAGATAAGGGCTCAAAGTTTCTTCTTGGATAGATTAGGAGGTAGGATTTGGGCATGCAGGTAATTGTAAATATCTTGGTACTAAGGGGAATCAGGACCAACAATTCCACACCCGAGCTTGGATTGTGGAATATCAAATGGACAAATAATTAAATGATCCACTAGAAATTCACAATGTTCTTCATTTTGTGGCATTCCAATCATGGAGGTGTATGATCTAATTTAGAACAAATTTGGAAATATATTTGTCAATGATATAAGTCATAGGAATGACCTCATACCATTTGGTGAAATATTTAGTAGCAATTATAATATAATTGTGGCCATTGGAAGAAGGAGGAGTGATCTTCCCTATGAGATTAAATGCCCATCAAGAAAAAGGCCATAGAGAGATAACCGGATGAAGATCTTGTGCTGGTGCATAAATAAAATTACCATGTATCTAACATTTGTAGAAATTTTTTGCAAAGTTATGTGCATCTTGCTCCATAGTGGGCCAATAGTATCCAATTCTTACCAACTTTTTTGCAAGGCTTAAAACCATTGAAATGAACTCTACATATACCATCATGCACCTCATCTAAATAAATTTTGGCTTCTCATGAATCAAGGCATATGAGGAGGGTTTGGTGAAAGGATCTCTTATAAAGGGTGTTATTGACGATGACATATCTAGTGACTTGTCAGATAAGGGCTCGAAGTTTCTTCTTGGATAGGTTAGCAGGTAGGATTTGGGCATGTAGGTAATTGTAAATATCTTGGTACCAAGGGGAATCATGACCAACAATTCCACACCCGAGCTTGGACTGTGGAATATCGAACGCACGAATCATTAAATGATCCACTAGAAATTCACAACATTCTTCATTTTGTGGCATCCCAATCATGGAGGCCTATGATGTAATTTAGAATAAATTTTGAAATATATTTGCCAATGATATAAGTCATAGGAATGGCCTCATACCATTTGGTGAAATATTCAGTAGCAATTATAATATACTTGTGGCCATTGGAAGAAGGAGTGATCTTCCCTATGAGATCAAACACCCATCAAGAAAAAGGCCATAGAGAGATAACCGGATGAAGATCTTGTGCTAGTGCATAAATAAAATTACCATGTATCTAACATTTGTAGCAATTTTTTGCAAAGTTATGTGCATCTTGCTCCATAGTGGGCCAATAGTATCCAATTCTTACCATCTTTTTTGGAAGACTTAAACCATTGAAATGACCTCTACATATACCATCATGCATCTCATCTAAATAAATTTTGGCTTCTCATGAATCAAGGCATATGAGGAGGGTTTGGTGAAAGGATCTCTTATAAAGGGTGTTATTAACGATGACATATCTAGCGACTTGTCGGATAAGGGCTCAAAGTTTCTTCTTGGATAGGTTAGGAGGTAGGATCAGGGCATGCAGGTAATTATAAATATCTTGGTACCAAGGGGAATTAGGACAAAAAATTCCACACCCGAGCTTGGATTATGGAATATCAAATGCACAAATCATTAAATTATCCACTAGAAATTCACAACATTCTTCATTTTGTGGCATGCCAATCATGGAAGAAATAGTTTCCATAACCTCCGCCTTCTTGTTATATACCCTGGGAAGTTCTTGGAACTTTATTGTAACAAATTTATACTTTAGGAAGTCCTTCAGCTATTTTTAGGGTATCAATTTATCATCTTTAGTTTCATAGTCATCATTAAATTGATAGATGAATAGTTGGGAATCACCATACACTTTTAGATGGTGAATTTTCAATTGAATTTCTAGCTTGAGTGCTATGAATAGAGCTTCATATTCAGAAATGTTGTTGGTACATTCAAATGCTATTCTGTATGATTTAGGTATGAAATCACCTTGTGGAACTAAAAACATGATATCTTCTCTTGATCCATTTATAGTATGTGATCCATCAAAGTATAACTTCCATTCATTAGATGTTGCAAAGGTGAAGATTGATTCATCTAGAAAATATGATAGCAGAGGATGATCATCCTGGACTGGTGCTTCTGCAAGATGATCAACTATTACCTGGCCTTTTATTTCTTTACAGTCTACATATTTAATATAAAATTCAATCAGGATCATTGCCCATTTGTCCAGACATCTTTTGAGAGATTATTTTCTTAGAAGATACTTTAGTGGGTCAATCCGTGACACTAGCATAGTTTTTTGATGGGGCTTGTATTGTCTTAATTTTTGGGTTGCAAAAACCACAACAAGGCATGCTCATTCAATGAGTGAATAATTTAGTTCATATCCCAAAAGTTGTTTTCTTATGTAGTAGAGAGATATTTCTCTGCCTTGTTCATTATGTTGTGCCAGAAAGGCTCCCAATGCAGTTTCGGTAGCATAAATGAATGGCATTACTAGAATAAGAGGCATCGAGAATATAAAATTAAGTATATATTCCTTGATTTGATGGAAATATTTCTCACATTTTTCATTCCATTTAAAAGTCACACCTTTATGTAGCAAATGTTGGAAAGAATGACACTTGTTGGCCAACTATGCAATGAATCTTTTAGTATACTATAACTTTCCCTATAGACTTCTTAGTTACTTTAGAGTAGTTGGAGGAAGCATTTCCAATATTTCTTTTACTTTGTCAAGGTCTACTTCAGTACCTTAATGAGAAATAATTTAACCCAAGCATTTTTCAGAAACAACTCCAAAAATATACTTGTTTGGATTCAAACAGAGCTTGTAGCCTTCCATTCTCTCAAAGATTTAACCTAAAATGCTCAAGTGATCTTTCCTTCTAAGATATTTTCATATTAGATCATCAACATAATCTTCCATCAATACATGCATGAAATCATAAAAGATAGTAGTCATTTCTCTCTGATAAGTTCCTCAAGGATTCTTGAGACTGAAGGGCATGACATTCCAATAGTATGTTCCCCAAGAGCATGTGAAATATGTCTTGGGTTGATCTTAAGGAGAAATTCTGATTTGATTATAGCCGGAGAAGCCATCCATTAGTGATAACATTTCATATCCAGTTGTCATGTCTACTATGATCCCAATATTTGGTAGCAGAAATTTGTCTTTAGAGCATGCTTTATTTAGGTCACAAAAATGGTGCATATTTTGATGCCCCTAGTGTGTTTCCTAATAGGGGATAAATTATAAATCTAATATAAATAGTCGATTGGTCCGATGAAACCAACATCCAGTAACTTTTTCAATTTTTATTTTACTAAGAGTGCTATTTCAGGATGTATTTTTCTCAATTTATGCTTTACTGGTTTCACACCTAGTTTTAGTGGAAAGTGATCAAGGAATAATTCTAGATCCAGGCCAAGCATATCTACATAGGACCAAGAAAAGTCTTTACAATTTTTTTTTGACAAATTCATCTTTTTCTTCTTTTGATAATGAGGTTGCCAAGTGTATGATATTAGGATTATTTGGCTTTCCCAAATTGATTTCTTCTTTCATTTCAATCAGCAGTGTTGAATTTTCTTTCTGTGGGAGTATGTCCAATATTCCATCCTCGGGTGCCTTAGAGAGGCTTTCAACCTCAGATACATCCTTTATTTTACCTTTTTCACGATCTAATGACACCTTTTGGTTTTCACCAGAAGACCTACTTTTTTCATTTTTTTCTTTTTCCTTTTAATTTTATTTTCAATTTTGCAACTGGAAGATGGATTCGAATCCCTTAGATATGATGTGGCATCAATATCAATGGTGAAACCTCCTTAATGATCACCACATGGAATCCCTACTCAGAGCTCAATTTTTTTTCCATTTCTTCATCATTTTCAAAGCGATCTAAGCTCAGTGGTCCTTGTTGATCCCAATATATCAGTTCAGGGTATACTAATGGGATATCATCATCATTGTTTCATATGTTATTGGAGCTAGGTGTAAGGATAATATATAAACATTAGTTCCATTAGTGTCATTGGCTTCATCCTCAGAAACATCAGGGATAAGATCCCAGAAAGTTTTGATCTAGGCTTAAGGATAAGTCTTAGAAGGGGGTATCACCGACATCTTTATCTTCAATGAGTAGGTCATAGGGATTAGTAAAGACATGGTCAAGTTCATATGAGCTGGAGCAATAGGAAGTCCATTCCCACTCATTGGAGTTGGTAGTTTTAGGATGGCTATCCTCAGATGCCTTGTCATCATTCAAAGTGTTCACATTTTCACACAAGGTCAACTTAGTACTCGAAGAGATGATCCACAAAGGTTTAAATCCAATTCCCATATTAGGAGGTTTTCCTTGTACAATAATAGGCTAAAAAATTCCTTTTTTCTATATTCCAAGACCACTACAACCATTGTAGCCTATTTTCTACATGATTGTGAACCCTGGTCCATACTTCTCAATAGGTGTCTTGGTGGTTTCTTGTTCTTGTTCATCTTTATAAATCCATGTAGATTTCTTCTCATAAACATGTTATTTATGTAACCCTCCACAACTTTCAAATGTAGTGGATGGGTCAATTTTCATAGTGGTCTTTGGTTTTTGTTTCTGCAATAGTCACGGTTTTCCATAGGATTTTAGGGGAAAGAGGTAATTCCCCAATGTGAAAGGCTTGAGCCATGGAATATTATCTACAACATTTGTCTTCAATTTTAAATTTTCCATTGAGAATATTGATGAGTGTGGACACATAAACATATTTGGAAGAATTGTTCAATGTTGCTTCACTATTTGCAAGTACTTGTTCCATAGGAGTGTCTCTCAGATTGGCAAAAAACTAAAAGGGATTAAGTTCTCCTAGGATTTATATTTCTACTCTATTATAGAAAAAATTCAGGCATTGGTGATAAGTGGAGGGAACTAATTTCATAGCATGGATCCAAGGGTATCCCAAGATCACGTTGTAAGGAAGATCTAGGTCCAAGACTTGTAGCAATGTGTTTTCAATATCCGAACCAACTATGATAGGAAATACAATGAATCATTTGGAAGGATGGTGAATGCCATCATACTCTTTGATTGTTATTTTTCTTGATGGATCAATATCATATTCAGTGTAGCCAAGACCTATGATAACTCTCAAGGTGCAAATATTAAGTCCTGCTCAACCATCTATCACGACTCTTCTGAATTTACAATTGGGGATGAAGAATTCAAGGTGTAAGGGATCATTGTGACCAAGTCTATCTCGAGGGACATCATTTGAAAAAATATAACATGTTGTAATGCGGAAAAGTTCCCTATCATGGCCTGAAATTGGGAAACATCAATGTCATTGGGAATAATGGATCCTTTTAGGGCTTTGTTAAGGATCTCTTTATGCTGAAGGGACATACACAACAATTAAATGATAGAAATATGTGTTGGGGTTTTACCAAGATAATCAACAAGGTTATACTTAGTAGATAATTTGGGTTTAGGAGGTGCTCTAGGCACAATAATCTTGGTGCAACGAGTAGTGACTGTACATTGGGGATTCTCATCTCTGATGGTAATAGAGGACACATGTATATCTGAATCATAAAAACATTTTATGGTATAATCATGACCAGTTTGGGTATAATTGATATTAGACTTAGAATTTGAATTTGAACCATATAATTTTCCATTTCTATGGTTAGTCAATGGGTCCTTGAAAATAGTATGATTAGTATTGGAGGAACCTGTAGGAGGTTCTACTTTGATTAGGACTTGATTAATGAGATCTTGCACCAAATGTTTCAACTGAAAACAAGAAGTTGTTTTGTGACCTTTGGATCGATGCTAGTCATAATATTTATTGTCATCTTACCAAGGGGGTTTTACTGCTGGTTCATTTTTGATCTCAGGTAATTGAATTAAGTTGTTTTGAAGAAATTGTCACAATACTTAATCAATTGGATCACCCAATGGTGTGAATTATCTTGGAGGTCCATCCTTATTTCTTGGAGGTCGATGTTTTCAAGTTTCCTGCGTGTCATTTTTTTTTCTGTGTTTGAGGTGGTTCTTGAGTCACTATTTATGTGTTTTTAGCATTTGGTCCTTTAAGGATAAGTTTTTATTGTGCTATATTGACCATTTGTGCATCGACAAAACCATCATTTGCAAAAATATTATTCTGAGACCAGTATTTTGATTTCTCATTTGAAGTGCTCACATTTTTTTTCTCTTTATTAATCTTGAGTACACATTTTAAAACAAGAGCATCTTCAATACTAATTCCTTTTCTCATGAGCTTCTGAATTGTGCTTGGACTTTTGATTTTGGGTTCATACATGATTTATAGTACAAGATCATCAATGAATAAACACACTTGTTGTTCTTCCAGAATGTCAAATGGACATTGATAGGAAAGATTTCTCCAACACAACAAGAATCTCATAAATGATTCTCCCGTCTTTTGTTTGGTTGCACATAAATATGTTAATGTAATCTCATTTAATATGTTGAAAGTAAAATGTGATATAAACTTGTCTTCTAGCTCATTCCAAGACATTATGTTTCCAGGTAACTTAGAGTACCATTCCATTTCTTTTCCACTACAACTACAATGGAAAAAATGTATGAGATATGTCTCATCATAATTGAATTCAATGCAAGAAGTATAAAATTCTTTGATATGAAAATTGGGTTACCTTTACCTCTATATTTCTGAAATTTTGGTACTTCAAAATTGCTTGGAAAAGGAGGCATATACAAAATCTTATCAAATATATTGGAACATAAGTCACATTTGGTATAAGGTGTCTTCTTATGTTTGACTTCTAATTCCTGAACTTGTTTTATCAATCGTTTGAGTTGTTACATCATCTCATCATTAGGTGATGGATCAGTAAATGTTTCATTCATCATGGGATGTCCTCTTTGTTTGTAAACTATTCCTCTTACGGGATGAGAATCAGGTTGAGTCTATCACATGAAAATTTTTGATTTTTTGTATCCAATGATTCTATGGATGCGAAATCATGTTGTGCTATAGAAGCAGTCCAATATTGACTTGGTTGTTGTTTTTGTTGTGTCTTTCATGGTTGAAATTGTGCCATTTATTGTGCTAAATATTGTTGAGATTCCTCCACTTGTTGCTTCAATGTTGGATAAATAGATTGTTGATAATGTGGATAATTTTGTCCATAATACTTTGGGACATACTATGGCTATTGCATACACTATTTTTGTTGTGGTTGTTGCATGAATTGTTGTTGTGGTGGTTGTTGTTGATACACTTGTTACACTTTTTTTGGATATTGAAAACATTGTATGAAAATATGAGATCCTTGACCCACTTGATATTGTTGTCCTTGCAACATTTTTTGTTGTTCCTTGTGTTCTTGTTGGTATCCCAATGGTGCAAGTATATCACCAATATTTGGAGCCTTATTCTTTGGTGTTTTTGGTTTCTTCCCTTGAGACAACATGTTAACTTGCACTTGTTATAATACCTATGCTTGTTGTGTCACCTTTGGTGGATTCAATGAAATTTCAATAACGCTATTCTTCTTTGTCTCAAGTGGTGTGTTAGGGATTTTTCTTGCAAGAACCTTTTTAAAACAATATAAATTCTTTCTCTTGTATATTTCCAATTTATTATATGCAACAAAAGCCTAATTGATGATGATTGAATAATATCCTCATTCTTTTTGAGATCCACAGACTCCGGCAGGTATCACCTTTGAATGATTACTAACTTGAAATATTAGTTATAGTGGATTAGGTCTTCTTACTAGTTTGCTGAATGCATTTTATTGTACCAGTAAATAGAAAAATATGCAAATGATTGTGATTAACCTGATACAGAGCTTAATAAGCCAAACTATTATTTTGACAATAGCAAATAGTAATGTGATAAAGATTCTCATCCTTCTTCCTTTAATAGTTCTCTGAACTTAGGAGGGTTAACCTATTGATTCTCTCTTAAAGGAATCAAAAAATTGAATTTTATACTTTGTGAATACAATTAATTGTAAATGTATGCTTTTTTATGAATGTAGTGTAATTTTATTGATTGTTCTTAAATATTGGATGATGAACAATTACTTGGTAAACCGTAAACCAGTGCCTGATCCTATGGGCAACATAGTCAATCTCAAATGCAAATCCATAATTAGGTGAATAATGAAAATACATGCAACCTACATAGAATGCCTTACAAACTATCCACTCAATCCTACAACTTTGGTATCAGATCTTAATATCAATATTCAGCTTCCTGAGATCACCTGAAAGATTTACTCCTTCCTTGAAGGACCTCACAAATGACTGCATAATTACCTTGTAATTGATATATTTAAATGCTTTAAAAATAAACATATAAAAGCTTGAACATAGATAAAATAGAAAAAAAAATGTAAAATAGAGATTGCAATGTATTTTATTAATTTCTAACTGCTTCAAAATAAATTCAATAGACCAAAAAGTATAGAGGCTTAGACAAAATTGTAGTAGTCTGCCTCATAATTATATTCCATCATCTGTCAAAAAGTTACAATATTCTCTATATATAGGCTATAAACATCTTGGAATCATTAAGAAGTAAGGATGCAACAAGCTTCGGATGGTTTATAACCTAACCCTAAAAACATAGAAAAGGACAAAAGATAAGAAGAGACCAAGCGATGAATGGATAAAAATAAAGAATGATTTGGATCTTGTCTTCTTGTGATTATTGGCACCTTTGTATATATGTGTTTAGGATAGCCTCTAATATTTATAGCAAGACCTAGTGACTGCCATTACAGGCTAATTTACACTAATCTTCAAGATGACTAAGCTTCCTATGCTCAAAGAGCATGTGCCAAGTGTTCTTCTATTCTTCATCAATAATATCTAGGTCAACAATGACATGATTTTTATTCTTGGGATTTGTTAAGACATCCCATGCTATGACATCATCTTATTTTGGCCATTCAAATCTATGAATATTCTCTATTTGTGTCTTTTTCCTTTCCCACCTTGCATCCATAATGCTCTTGACATATGTTATGAATTTATTGAAATCTATTTCTGCCTTAAAGGCCTCATCTAAGATCTTATTATATCTTTCCATATCCAATTCTACACTATTAGAAACATATACCTCTTTATTAGGTAATACAATATCAAATTCTGACGTCCATACCCTTAGTGGCTTGATTTAATTATCTTTTGACCTTATTGATGGCACAAATCTGTTGTAGTCAGGCCCAAAAATATTTCTTCTTTCCTTGCCTTTGAAAAAGGAAAAGGTCAACTCTATCTATTCTATCTCCTCTCCAACCTGGGTTACAATTTTTGGCAAATCTGATCTTAGTGGCTGCAAAGATGCTAACCTCTCAAATAACTTAGTTCTCACTGACCATGTTGCATAGTAGGGGTTCAAAATTGATACAAAATTATTAACCTCAACTTGTAGGCCTAGAAATTTACCATAGGAACCATAAAATACATCCACTTTATCTTTGAATACATCTATTCTATGCTGCAAAATTTCCATTACGGCTCCTAAAACAACCTCATTATGTTCTTTAATCACTTTCTCTATTTCTGCTGCAGTGTACTCTATTTCCTTAGTTTTAATCTCAACATATGTTCCTTCTTTTGGTATGGAAGGAGAAACCTCAAGCATTTATTGCAATTTTTGAGTTAGGTCTACAATTATCTTTTCCATTGCATTAATCTTCATCAGACCTAACTCTCTATCCTTGGCAATCGGGCTTGTCTCATCAAATACTTTCTAATATCTAGTAGACATTTGTGCTGCCTTTGCCTCATTTAAGTGAGAAAAATGTGTCAATGCCAAAAATATTTCAAGGTCTCCTCTATTATGTACTGACCATATTATCTTGTCTCCCTCCATCTTCTCTTGAACATTTATCAGTGATGGTTTTTGGTTCTTAGGAGAAAGGGAGCACATTGCAAGGGCTTGCGATTTAGAATAATATCCACACCCTTTTATCATCTCTCCTATTTGGGTCTCAGTAGAAATCTTGACATCAGAATGCCTTCTGATCTGATCTATTATAAATGATGATGCCAAGTGGTGCAGGAGAACCTACTCTAGAATAAACAAACAATACTCTAAAGAATTCCTAAAGCACATCTAGTTAATTTAAGTATCTTAGTTAGGTACCTAGACCAAGTTGTGAGGCCTAGTTCCAGGATTGGCACAACTATAAGCCCCTGGATAACTATGGTCAAGAGTGGTCAATTGGCCTAGGATCATAGGGTTTTAGTCATTTTCATGTTTTTAATGTTTTAGATCCATGTTGGATCACTAGATTAGGCTTAGACCAAGTTTGGTCTCCTAGAGAGCAAAAATTGCAAAAATGTTGTCAAAGTTGCTTAGCGACTTTGACAACTTCTTGCAAAAATTTTTAATCAAAGCCCCCAATGGTTAGATATTTTGAAATTTGGTTGTAAATGATGGGTGAAGCCTTCAAATATCCCTTTCAGGTGGGTGGAAGGTAAGATATGTAACTTGGCATTTTGAATCAATAAAACAAACTGATTTTCTGCAGATTCTTGAGGACAATGATCTTGTATAGATAGGTACAGACCAGTGCACATTAAAATATAAGACCAAAAAGGTGTTCATCCAATCTTATTTCATATGCAATTGGTTTCATGTTTTGATTCATCCTAGTTTGGAAGATATCAGTGTTTATGCGGGCTTGCATGGATTGTAGGCTTCCAAACAGGACTCCGAGAGGGTTTGATCTTTTGACCTGATTCCACCTTGGGAATATGATTCCCCTTGGTGGAATTAAACCTTTTTATATGAAATTTAAAACTATGCAGGTTAGAGGTGGAGTTCTGCAGGGAGTTGGTTTTGCCACAAAGCCCTAGGTGTACATCTCATGTGTGCACCATTCTATGACTTAGGATAGTCACCATAACTTCTGGTTGGGGATTCACCAAGACTTCTAACCTTGGATTCTGAGTTCTTTTGTATGTCCACACATTCTCCCATGCTTATTTTGTGCATTTTCTTAGGAGAAAGAGCACTTGTAGTGCATTTGGAGACCTAATTAGGCCTATTAGTCCGGTCTAAACCTTGTGACAGTAGTGACTTATGGTTTCCTCCACTCCTTGGTGCTTGGACATGTTTAGTAAGGCCTTAAAGGGTATCTGAATCCCTAACCAATTCAATACCTCATTTGGAAGCATTTTGACTTATGTTCAAATTACCCTCTAGAAAGGGCTACAAGCCAAATCCTTAGGTTGTGAAGCAACTTAGTGTTATGGGTTGCTTGTAGATGAAAGAACCATTGGAACTAAAGAAAAATGACCTAAATAGGCTAGATCAGTGATTGTAGGCCACCCCTAGTATTATAAGTTGTCTCATGGGGTTTGGTTGCCTTTTGGGTTAGGGAGACCCCTTAGTGACTTCTCAATTGTTGGTGTTTGGGACTTGGCACAACCTAGTGATTAGGTTTCCTTGGGTACTTGGGTTGTGATAACCATTTTACCTATTCCTTACCATAATTGTGATAAGTATTGAGTTCTTGGACCGCATTTGGGTAGTTGAGCCACTGAACCTCACCAATTGTGCACTGTTTGAAGGCTTCCGCTTGCCACTTTGCATCACCAAGTCCCATCCTTCTACTAGGAGGATCCCACTAGATTTCACAAGCTTCCTGGCTTTATCAGGAGTCAAAATTTTTGACTCTAGATCATATTCTTGGAGGGCTTGTAATGCTTCACTTGTAATTGCCTCTCCTCCTTGTGACTTCAGTTGTGCTGCAACTTGTTCTTGCTTTTTCCATATAAGGAAGTCTTTAAACTCCTTAGTTTTTATGAAATCATCATCCTTTAGGAACTCCTTCTATTGTAGCTCTCTTTCATCTTGGCATAAGATAAGAGGCATTTCTACATTTTTGTTAGTGTCTTCTCTTTTTTTCTTACCCTCTCTTGTAAACTTCCTTAGTTGATGATCATATGCACTGGTAGCTGTGAATAGGGAACCAATTCTATCCTTTTTATTTTTCTGTGTCTTTGCAATAGAGGGCTCCCCTACTTCTACTCTTTAATTCTTTTTTGGGGTATCTACATCCACTTCAACCTCTTGTGCTTCTGTTAAATCAATGATATTCTCCTCATTATGAGGTGGCTGATCTTGGGGTGGTGGACTATGGATAGAATAACTACTTCTATACTCTAATGATGATTTCTTGTTGGGACCTCTATCCTTCTCATATAATTGATCTTCAATTTTATTTCTGAGCAAGCTATGGTTCTCAATCATCTTTTCTAACCTTTGCAGGTAGGGCATACCTAGGAAGAATCCACCAAATGGGATTCCTTTCCTTTTCACTTGCTACTCCAAATCCATCAGATCATGGTAATTTGATAGTCTTGATACAATTACATCCTCTTCAAGGATGTTTTTGATTAAATCCTCTTCCTCACAAGGCTAATGCCTCTTGGTGATTGGAATGGTAGGTGTCAAGAATTTCTTGGCACTCTCAATAAATCCTTTAGTATAAATATATCTGTATAGGGAAAAATTCATCCTATAATGCCTTAACCATCCATTAACAGGATCATAAGCCCTCTTCCTAATTATAAAATCTGAGGCAATAAAATTCCTTGGTGTGAAGGTTCCCTTCCTATGAGATGCCAAATGTTCTCTATCTGTCAACATAAGTTGCCACAAAAACTCCATTATTGCAATTCTTGGTGGTACTCTATAGGGAAAGATATGTGGTGGCTGTGAACAACCATACACTCTGATTAATGTAAAATTCTAGTGACAATAAAAGTCACCCCAATTATGGTCACCATTCCACTTGTCAACAAATTGACAAGGTCTCCATAATTGCAACACTTTTATTGGAAGTATGGTCATATCTACTCCCAAATTGATCAACAATGGGTAGACTACCCGATTCTCAAAAGCACGAATTTTTTTCTCCCTAGAGGTGTAATTCCATACCCTCAACTATAATTGCATTGGGTTCTACTGTCCATGATAGAATCTTCTAAATTGTAAATTGGGCTGGTCCAAAATATTAAAATTGTAAAACATGATGAGGTGCATCAACAATGAGTACTGTAGGAACTTAGGGTTTCCTACCTTATTCTGAATATCAAGAAATCCTTGATGCATTTTATCAATTAAAAACTGTATCTAATCATAGTCAGTGCTTACATAAGGGCTATGTAATTCTAGGATTATCATCAGCATGTCTCATGATAACCTTTCTCTCCCACTATCTACACCCAAAACTCTGCATAGGGCATAAGATATATTCTTCATATAGAAAGCTAAGTCTTTGTAGAAGTATGGTGATGGATCACTTGGAATAGGGGAAATATAATTTTTGCTTCCCCTTGGGGTGTGAGCTTGGATCAATTTAGTCTGAATAGGGGCCACTTTGGTATATCTTGTAGCTAGGAATTTCAAATTGATCTCTGTAGAACATGGGTTATAGATATCAAAATATTTCATGAATGAAGCTCGGTCTAGGGTTACCAAAACAATGCCATCATCCTTTTTGATGGTATTGGATGTAGTACCATACCTACTGGCCAACTCTAGGATCAAGTCTACATCAATGAATACATCAGGAACAACTAATTTGGCCAATCCACTGGTCCAGGGGTTTGAAATAGGCATAGGGCCATCTATATTTTTATGAAAATAAATAAATAAATGATAACCAAAATAATTTTGTGTCTTGGCATCTCTAATGTATGCATAATTCTCTCCTAAGTACTCATCATTTAAGTTTTTGCCTTGATTGGAGCTTGGGAGAGTTGAATGAACTCTTTTGAATAGTTCCTCTTTCCTTTTAGGTCCTCATCGTCCCCACTTACCCCAATGGTAGAGGCAAAACTTACTGCTCTGCTCATGATGTCTGGTGTAAATTTTCATTGATCAAATTCATCTTTCTACCAGTATTGAAACAAATCTTCTACAAACCCTTAGTTCTCACTATGAATTAATTCAAATCTTTAAACCTTCAGCATTGGTAATCACACTCTAGATTCTGAACTGAAAACTTCATTGTTTGCTTTTTAGACGTTGATTGTTCTGTTCTCACCAAAAATGCAAATCATTGATACGAATTATGAGCTCTATATTCTTGAAAAATGGAAAGATGAAATGACAATGATAATGCCTATAAATGCACCAATGTCTTTCATAGATTTGAAATTCAGTCTTTTCTATCTTTACTTCTGCGTGCTGTGAAATCAATTCTATCTCCTAGCCATGGCATTTAGAACTGACAGATGATCAATTTCAAATGATGAATTTTCAGATAAAAACCTTATTAAATTTGAAAAGAGATCAAGATTTGATATTATTGGCTCCTTGAGAACAGCTTAGCAATATTTTAAAACATGTTTTCATAACTCCTGCATTCTTATTGGATGTTAAGTGTTATCATGGCGCAGAGAAAACTTCACACATTACCTTGATCTCACCATGGTTTCTTTCAGTGACAATGCGACTGAGTGATCTTGTTTTCATGAAGAGTTAAATCTAACTCTAGTTTTCTATTGAGACTTAACGACAACCACCTGATCAACCTTCAGATCAACGACTACCTCTTAATCACTATATGAGATCACTTAACTCTTATTCTCTTCGAGACTATGCGACTATAGCTTTAATAACTCATCTTACACCTTAGGTTTCCTTTAGAGGCTGCGCGACTGTGTTATCTCTTTGTCACTTTAAGATTTCCTTTATCCTAAGTTTCTTTCAAGATTATGTGACTGTCACAAAATCATCTTTTAATGAAACAGTCCGTGTGTAATCTCTTTTACTTTATGTACTTTCATATTTTCAACTGAGACTTTGCGACTACCGTAGATCTTGTTTCTAATCTAATGGCTTGTGCATAATCTCATTTTATTTTCATATGACTGCGATTTACTTCATGACCTCATGACTTAAGTAGTCTCCATGTCACGGAAATAAATTATTTACCTTAGGCTCACTTTGAGACTTCCCGACTAACTCAAGTCTTCAAATGATTAGCCACGTGTCTTAATCTAAATCATCACCGTTAAATCTCTGGATCTTTTCTTCCTTTTTGAATTTCTATGGTGACTACACACCATCCACAAGATCTTCTCCCTTTTCATGACTCAGATCTTCTCGCTGAAAACTAACTTATACTTAACTGAAATAATCTTCAACTGTGGTTCTTATCGTGAAATTGTGACCCATTGAATCTCGCTGTCGCTTTAAGATTTTTCTAACTCATGGTTTCTTTCTTGATTTAACGCCAGCCATTAGATCTTTTTTCAAATTGGATGGCAGTCACTTAATCTCCTTAGCTTTAACTTAACCATGGATTCCAAAAGAGATCGCGTGAATAAAGGAATTTAACCACCTTCTTAACCTTAGTTTCTTTGCGAGACACAATGACTGAGAAAAATCAAAGTCGCGTATACATTTCTTAACTCATGAGGTTTTATGGAGACTTTGCAACCACCGTAGGATTTCAACTTAGATTGACAGATATCACTTAATCTCTTATCTTTTGACTTAATCCACATTTCTCTTCGCGATAACACGACTGCATGAAATTTTAAACTTAACCTTTAAAACCAACTTGCAACTCTGATTACCTTTTGAGACAGTGCAATTGAGTAAACTTGAAGTTTCAAAAATAATAATTTAACTCTGATTTTCAAAAGAGATTATCCGCCAATCAGAGGATCAAAATCTGCATCCACGGCTTTTGTGAAATCTCACAAAGACTAAATCATATTTTCTTTTCACGAAGACAACCCGACTTAAAGAAAACTGCCAAGTCTTGATAAGAAAAGGAATATTCTCAGATTACAATGAGACTTTGTGATTTAAGTGAAATGATATGAAATACAACACATGACTTAAGTGACCGAGATTCTTAGGAAATGTAACAAAAAATTAGAAAGGATTTTAATAAAATAGGGTTGTCCTTGAATATGCATAGAATTTTGACCTAGGGCTTAGGGTTTTGCACTCTTTCTTGATTTTTGGCTTGAAGACCATTATTTTGCAGAGGGATTTTGACAACAGTAGACAATATTTTTAACTTTTAAGCATGGAAATGACTGAGAACTTCAAAAATTTTCTGGCAGACTACAAAATTGGAAATATAACCAATAGTGGCTCTATCTCAGGATGCTTAAATGCAATTTTAATGAAATAACCACAAATCTCTGGTTGCATACCAAGCAAAAGATGCTTACTAACCTACTGCCAAAAGGAAACACACAAAAAAAAGTAACACACCTACATACATATAATACAAAAATTTACTGTGCATGAAACTCTTATTTCTCAACTGAAGAAAGGCTTCAAGAGCTTCCCATGCACTGGAAACTCAAATTCTTCTTCATCCATGTTCTTCAAAATATATGAATCTTTACCAAATTTTTGAGAAACAATAAAGGGACCAAGCCATAAGGATTCAAAATTCTTATGCTTCCCTTTATCCTCTTCCCTTACATTCCATTGGAGTACTAGATCAATAGGCATAAATTTTCTATTACCTTCTCTCTTATCAAAAAGATACTTCATTTTTTGATGCAATTTTATATTCTCCTTCTGACCTTCTCTTCTAACTTCATCAAGCTCTACTAATTGCATTATTAATCTATCTTACATTGGGTCAGATAGTTCTAACTCTTCTTCTTGAATAAACTTGTAAACTGGTAACAAATTATTCATAGGCATTCTAGACTTTAATCCATATACAAGTTCAAAAGGTGATTTACTTGTTACTTTCTTCACTGTTATTCTATCAGCCCATAGAGCTAGTTTTAATTTTGTGTGCAAAGCTCTTTTATTCTTTTCCAAGGTCTTCTTAAAAATATTCAAAATGATTTTAATGCTAGATTCTTCTTGGCCATTTGCTTGAGGATGATATGAGGATGAATAAGACATTATGATCCCATATTCATTGTAGAAATCCTTGATTTCATCTAATCTAAAGCACATAGCATTATCGATCACTAGCTTGGCAGGGACACCAAATCTGGTCAAAATGTTTTATAGTAAAAAATCAGTAACCACTTTGCTAGTATCTTTCTTGGTGAGAATTTCTTCTATCCACTTTGTAAAATAATTAGTGGGAACAAGTATCCAACTGTGTCCTCCACTGGATTTCTTTGAAAACTCTCCAATAAAATCAATACCCAAAATTGCAAAAGGTGCTTCAACACTCACATGGTTTAATAACAGGGCACCTGAGAACTTCAACTTATTTGAGAACCTTTCACAAGGCTCACATTTCCTAAAAAATGCATGAGTATCCTTGAATATACTAGGCCACTAATATCCATCCCTCAAAATTTTATGGGTAGTGGTCTTAGAAGAAAAATTCCCTCCACATACTCCAGCATGCATTTCAACCAGTACTTTCTCAGCTTGGCTCTGATCTATACATAATAATAGTACACCATTTCTCTCTTTCCAAAAAAAATCTCCTTGAACTAGGGTGTACTTCTGAGCTTGTAATATGAGATTCCTCTTTTGATTGTCTGACATAACTTCAGGTTACTTTGTATTCTTAAGATAATACATGATGTCAACATAGAAGGGCTATCTTTCAATACTTGTTATTGTTGAATCTTGTATCACTATATTATTTACTTGTACCAAGTCTAGATTTTCTTCTGTCATAAGTTTTTCTAGACCTTGTCCTCTAAAAAATTTAGTAATATGGATTTCTAAGTTAAATTCTTGAATTCTATTTATCCATTTACATCTCTTACCAGTCACTTCTGATTGAGTAAGGATGTCCTTTACTACTGAATGAGGTACATATGCAAGTACTTTGGCACAAACCAAGTAGGGTTTGAATGATTTAACAACTTTCACCATAGAATATGCCTGCTTCTCCATCATTTCATAGTTTTATCTCTACACCTTGGAGAGATTTGCTAAAGAATGCAATAGGATGTTCAAATTCCTCCTCATCTTTCTAAAGTAGAACAACAAAAATAATATGAAAGGATGCAAATGAGAACAAAGAAAATGGCATACTGTAATCAGAAGATTTTAAAATAAGGTCCTCTTGAACTACTTTCTTAATATTTTCAAAGGCTAACTGAGCTTCTTCATTCCACTGGAGTTTTGCATCTTTCTTCAATAACTTAATAATTTTGCATCTTCTGAGAAAATTGATCTTTCCTAGGAAAGATTGCACACCTTTGATATTTCTTGGAGTAGTGACCTTTTGAATGGATTCTATTCTTTCAGGGTTAATCCTTACTCCATCTTTGGACACTATATGTCCCAATAGCTTTCCCTCTATGACTACAAATGGACACTTTCTAGGATTTAGTGAGACACCATATTCTAAAGACTTGTTGAATTTTTTTTCTAGATGCTCACAATGATCCCCTGCTTTCTTATAAAATGTAGTCAAATCATCTTGGTAGATTACCATGAATAAATACATAAACTCTTTGAATGCTACATCCACGTCTCTCTGAAAAGTTGCTCCTGCATTTATTAGCCCAAATGGAATTCTAACATATACATAAGTTCCCCATGGAGTAGTAAATGTAGTCTTAAACTGTTCTGAATCTTGTAAAAGTACCTGGGTGTAGCCTGAAAAACCATCCATCATTGATAATAGATCACAACCAGTAACCTTATGGAACATTGCTTCCATATTTGGTAAAGAATAATTGTCCTTCAAGGATGCAATGTTCAGATTTATGAAATCAACACATAATATTATGTCACCATTCTCTTCTCACTAGTACTAGATTTGAAACCCAAGTTGAATGTATGATAGGCTGGATAATTCCTGCATCCTTTAGCTTCATCAACTCCTGTTGCATTCTAGGAGCCAAAAAAGGATTAATGGATCTCTATTTTTGTCTGAATGGTTTTACATCTACTTTGAGTGAGATTTCATGTTGGAAAAGGTCTTCCCTATAAGCTTTTAAATCTTCATATGACCATGCAAATACATGCTTATATATTTTTAATAATTTTATCAAATTGGTTGTGACATGGGAATCCAAAACTTTTCCAATATAAACTATCTGAGGAGTGGTTTATGATCCCAAATTTATCTCCTCTAAATCCTCAATTTTGGCATTAATTATTCTTGACACATGTTCACTCTGATATCTAAACAATGCTTCTAGTTCTACCAATCCCTTAGGAATCTGATTAGAACTTAGCTGGACAACCTCATCCCCTAATACATAGTCCTTACCATCAATGACCTCAAGTAAGAATTGCAATCTATATGCTGGTCTTCATAATGGTCTAAACATTGAAGAAATATAAGGATATCTTGGTTATCTTCAAATACTTGTCAGTTGTAAATATTGTCAAGGACAACTGGTCTTGTCTTAATCTCAACTACTGATACCCCATTTAAGGTCAACTCATCAATTTTCAAAGAAATATTAGCTAATAAATCTTCCATAATGTTTTTAGACCTTTCTATCCAATTTATATTGAAGGCATCAAAAAGTTCAATCTGGTCCCAAATAGCATGTTTATACACCTTTAGTATATCATTCTTGACAAAATATTTGGACCTAACTTGTGCTACTACTAACTCTGAGTCACCATAAACCTTTAAACACTTTATACCATGTTTAGCAGGAATGTCTAGCCCTAAAAACAAAGCCTCATATTCTGCTATATTATTTGTACACTGAAAAAATAACAGGAAATAATATTTAAATGTAGTACGTGATGGATAGATAAGTAAGACTCTAGCTCTTGATCCTTCTTTAGAATAGGCTCCATCAAAATACATTTTCCATAAACCATCATTTTGTGTAAACAACTCCTTTACTAAAGGATCAACATTCTTACATTGGTGAGCACTCCTTTTGATTCTAAAATTCTCCATATCAATGTCAACATAGTAGTTAATATCTGTATCCTCATGTAAATCAATCATATGAGGTGTCCTACCTTCCCTACACACCTTTACATTATTCCCAGCAATATTGAAAGTGACATAAGATAAATCACACTAAATACTGCCCCCCATTGAAGAAATCCATTTTCTAGACAACAACATGCCATAATGTGGTGGAATATCAACCACCAGTACACTCATAGTCAATACTGTATCATGTCATATAGCTAATTTGTAAGGTAAGGCCTCAATGGTTCCAACAATAGGGATCTCTCTTGAATCCATTACTTGACACCTCCCATGAGGAGTATCTACTTCAAATCCCATGGATCTCATGATTTCTACAGGCATGACTGTATTAGATGCTCCCAAATCTATCATGCAATTTTTGAGCATCTTACCATTTATTACCAATGTTAGGAAAAAAAGGTCAACAACCCCTGTAGAAGTATTTGTGTTTAGGTAAATTTGAGGGATCTCAGAAATCATCCCCTCAGGATCCTTTCCCTTATTATTGAATTTCTTTTCGATATATTCTATTTTTTGAGGTTTTACTGGTGATACATTGTTTAACACTGTAAGGGCCTTTTCTTTGTGTTCTTTGATCCTCATCATTTCAAAGAATGGGACCTTAACAGTCATCTGAGATAAACACTGGCCCATATCCACTAGAGTATATTTCACATCAGAAGTTTTAAGTTTCTCTATAACGATACTATTTTCCTTTATTTGAATGTTCAGAGTAGGCTCTTCCTTCTTGGATTTCTTATTTTCAACTTTGGGGGAGGAAGAAATTTCCTCTGACACTTGAGTTTTTTCTACATGTACATCTTTCAGATCACTAGCCTTGTTTACAATTTTGACCTTAGGTTTGTTTATATTTTCCCTAGGTTCATCTTTTTTTGGTAGATATTTGGCATCTGTCTTATTTTCTTTAATGAAGATGCCTGTTAGCTGATTACCAATATTACCCACAACTCTTTTTCTTAGGTAGTAGTTATTTCTTGCTTTGTTCACTAGATCAACAGTGATTCTAGCCTTTTCTTCCTCAAAGGGTTTTCTTATGGTAGTAGATCCTTGACTATTTTGTGTATAGAATCTTATATCATCAACTTCCTCTTCATCACTGTCAGATAGGACTTGTTGGTGATATACCTCTGTTCTTCCTTGTGAACCATACATGTCATGGTTATCAGTTTCTTCTTCTGAATCAACATCAGAGCATGCATAGGCATTAGTCATATCACATCTATTGTGATCACATAGCTCATATTCATATTCTTGCTCTTCATTAGCAATGATGTCTAAGGCTACAATACAAAAATAAGGGTTGTGTGGGTCTTGACAAACCTCACACCAGTAAGTGTCACTGCACATATTCACAACATTTTTATGTAGTGGGTCAGGGGTCCTATTTTCTGGTTTATCTTTTCTAGGTGGAGCAATAGGCTTTCCATCCTTGAACTGAGTACCATAAGGATAATTATGCATTCTATTTTGTGGAGCCTTGTACTCTTTATACTCGGGTTCTTTGCTTCTACTAAAGTGAGCATCATCTCTTCTGCCCATTTTCCCTGATACCCTTCTGTTCATTTCTATGTTTACTGCTATTTTATATGCATCTATGAGACTTCTAGGATATTTATCTCTAAGAGCATAACCCATTTTTGAATCAAAAGCATTTAGGTATGTAGCCAAACATACCTTTTCACCCAGCTTAATTTTTTGGAAGAGCTTATGCGTAGCTCTCTAAAATCTTGTATTGAATTCAGTAACCTCCTCATTGAAATTATTTTTTATTTTATTGAATTCATTTAGCAAGAACCCTTCATTGGTTTTGTCACCATACTGGTCTTTGAACAAATCTATTAGTTCATCCATAGATGCAACTGAACCATTTGACAATCCTCTAAACCACTCCCTAGCATCTTCTACTAGAGATTGAACAAATAACTTTATAAGGACATCTTCATGATTAATATTTAAATCATCTATAATATTTATGAATTTTCTCAAATGAACTTCACAAGAAATTATATTGTCTCCTAAAAAATTAGGGAGTTTTTCTCGAATATCATTAGGAACTACATTAGGATAACTAGGAATGCCAATTAAAGTGAATTTCTTATACGTTTCTAGGTGCAATGGCCTCCTTTGAAATTTTTCATCCTCCTAGAAAGAAGCAGTCTTGGCTTTTGAAGATGTAGTATCTTCACCACCAACATAAGAATATTTGGAAGATTGCAAAAAGTCAATCTTTTTCTTCATCTCCAAAGTAGCAGCTTCATCTTAAGCTTTCTCTAGCATCTTTATCATAGTTTCTTTCTCCCTTCTTGATCTTTCAAGGTCAATGTCTAGCTTAGACATTTGTTCGGTCAGGATTTTATGAGTTTTTGGTTCCTCAACTTCATTTTTAGTAATTTTCTTTTATGCTTTATCTCTAAAATTTTGAGGACCTAAACCTTTATGGGTGTTTGGAGTCTCTTGGTCTCTACGAGACTTCTCAACATTTTTTGCAGCTTGATGTCTTAAAGATATTTTTCTAAAATTGTCAACATATTTTTGCTCATGTTTTTTCTTTTTAAGATCTTTTTCCCTTTTCTTTTGCTGAATAAGGGCCAACTACCTTATGAGGAATCTTTCCTCTTCAGTAAAATCATCAGAAGGAACTTCAAATTCTGAGCTAATAGTGTCAATTCCTTCTCTTTCACTAGAATTTGTAGTAATGGCATATGTTTCTAATCAAAGATTAGGGACTTCTTCGTACTCTGAGGTGTTCCCCTCATGACTGGACTGATTTGTATCCTTCCTTCTAGTGCTATTCTCCTCATTTCTTGGAGAAGAGTCATCAATATTTTCTCGGTTCTTCTTCTCTCTCCAAGACATCTTAGTTTTTGAAGTAGTTGGGATCCCACTGTCCAACTCAACTTTTGGATTATCTCTCATTCTTGACCTAGTATTCATATTTATAGACTTGTTTCACTTTTGCACTGATTACAGAGATTCACTTTTAGAGTCGCCACCCAACACAAACTTGGGAAATATGAATACTATAAGAATGACCTAGACTAGGAAAACTCAACTGTAACTTGATTTAACTTTTAAACACCAGAGATATTCTGAGTATAAATTTTAATTTCCCTAGCAGAGTCACCAATTTGTTTGGGATTTTTCTTGCAAGAACCTTTTTAAAATAGTATAAATGCTTTCTCTTGTATATTTCCAATTTATTATATTTAAGAAAAGCCTAATTGATGAGGATTGGATAATATCCTCCTTTTTGAGATCCACAGACTCAGGCAGGTATTACCTTTGAATGATTACTGACTTGCATTATTAGTTATAGTGCTAGTTTACTGTATCAATAAATAGAAAACTATGAAAATGGATGTGATTAACCTAATACAAAGCTTAATAAGCCAAAATATTATCTTGACAATAGAAAACACTAATGTGATAAGGATTCTCATCCTTCTTTCTTTAATAGTTCTATGAACTTAGGAGGGTTAACCTATTGATTCTCTCTTGAAGGAATCAAAAAATTGAATTGTATACTCTAAGAATACAATTACTTGTAAATGTATGATTTTTAATGAATGTAGTGTAATTTGATTGATTGTTCTTAAATATTGGATGATGAATAATTGCTTGGTAAACCATAAACCAGTGCTTGATCCTATGGGCAACAAAGTCAATCTCAAATGTAAATCCACAATTAGGTGACTAATGAAAATACATGCAACCTAGATAGAATGCCTTATAAAATATCCAATCACTCCTACAACTTTGTTATCAGATCTTAATATCAATATTTAGCTTCCTGAGATAGCATGAAATATTTACTCCTTCCTTAAAGAACCTCACAAATGAATGCACAATTACCTTGTAATTGATATATTTAAATGCCTTACAAATAAACATATAAACGCTTGAAAATAGATAAAAGAGACAAAACAAGATGTAAAATAGAGATTGCAATGTATTTTTTTAATGTCTAACTACTTCAAAATACATTCAATAGACCAAAAAGTACAGAGGCTCAGACAAAATTGTAGTAGTCTATCTTGTAATTATATTCCATCATCTTTCAAAAAGTTACAATATGCTCTATATATAAGATAAAACCATCTTGGAATCCTTAAGAAGTAAGGATGCAACAAGATTCAGATGGTTTAAAACCTAACCCTAAAAACATAGAAAAGGACAAAAGACAAGAAGAGACCAAGCGGTGGATGGACAAAAATGAAGAATGAAACCTGATTTGGATCTTGTCTTCTTGTGATCATTGGCACCTTTGTCCGTATGTATTAAGGATAGCCTCTGATATTTGTAGCGAGACCTAGTGACTTCCATTACAGGCTAATTTACACTAGTCTTCAAGATGACTAACCTTCCTGTGCTCAAAGAGAAGGTGCCAAGTGTTCTTCTATTCTTCATCAATAATATCTAGGTCAACAGTGATATGATTTTTATTCTTGGGCTTTGTTAAGACATCCCATGCTATGACATCATCTTCTTTTGGCCATTTAAAGCTCTGAATATTCTCTAGTTGTGTCTTTTGCCTTTCCCACCTTGCATCTGTAATGCACTTGACATTTGTTATGAATTTGTTGAAATCCATTTATGCCTTAAAGGCCTCATCTAAGATCTTATTTATCTTTCCATATCCAATTATCCATTGTCAGAAACATATACCTCTTTATTAGGTAATACAATGTCAAATTCTGAGCTCCATACCCCTAGTGGCTTGATTTGATTATCTTCTAACCTTATTAATGGTACAAATCTATTTTAGTCAGGCCCAAAAATATTTATTCTTGCCTCAATTTGATTTTCCTAGCCTTTGAAAAAGGACAAGGTCACCCCTATCTATTCTATCTCCTCTCCAACCTGGGTTACAATTTTTGTAAAATCTGATCTTAGTGGTTGCAAAGATGCTAACCTCTCAAATAACCTGATTCTCACTAACCATGTTGCATAATAGGGGTTCAAAATTGATACAAAATTATTAATCTCAACTTGTAGGCCTGGAAATTTACCATAGGCACCATAAACTACATCCACTTTATCTTTTAATACATCTATTCTATGCTACAAAATTTCCATTAAGGCTCCTAAAACAACCTCATTATGTTCTTTAATCCCTTGCTCTATTTCTACTACAACATACTCTATTTCCTCACTTTGAATCACAACATCTGTTCCTTCTTTTGGTTTGGCAGGGGAAACACCAGGCATTTCTTGAGATTTCTGAGTTAGGTCTGCAATTATCTTTTCCATTGCATTAATCTTCATTAGACCTAACTCTCTATCCTTGGCAATCAGGCTTGTCTCATCAAATAAATTCTAATATCTAGTAGACATTTGTATTGCCATTGCCTCATTTAAGTGAGAAAAATGTGTCAATGCCTGAGATATTTCAAGGTCTTTTGTATTATGTACTGACCATATTATCTTGTCTCCCTCCATCGTCTCTTGAACATTTATCAGTGATGGTTTTTGGTTCTTAGGAGAAAGGGACCACATTGCAAGGGCTAGAGATTTAGAATCATATCCACACCCTTTTATCATCTCTCCTATTTGGGTCTCAGTAGAAATATTGACATCAAACTACGTTCTGATCTGATCTATTATAATTGCTAAGGCCTTTCCAATTCCCATCTTCTACTAGGAGCATCCCACTGGATTTCACAAGCTGCCTGGCTTCATCAGGAGGCAAAATTTCTGACTCTGGATGATATGCTTGGAGGGCTTGTAATGCTTCACTTGTAATTGCCTCTCCTCCTTCTGACTTCAGATGTGCTACAACTTGTTCTTGCTTTTCCCATATCAGAAGTCTTTAAACTCGTTAGTTTTGATGAACTCATTATCCTTTAGGAACTCCTCCTGTTGTAGCTCTCTTTCTTCTTGGCATAAGATAAGAGGCATTTCTACATTTTCATCGGTGTCTTCTCTTTTTTTCTTAGCCTCTCTTATAAACTTCCTTAGTTGATGATCATATGCACTGGTCCCTGTGAATAGGGCACCAATTCTATCCTTTTTCTTTTTGTGTGTCTTTGCAACAAAGGGCTCCCCTGCTTCTACTCTTTGCTTCTTCTGTGGGGGCTCTACATCCACTTAAACCTCTTATGCTTATGTTAAATCAATGATATTCTCCTCATTATAAGGTGGCTAATCTTGGGGTGGTGGACTATGGATAGAATAACTACTGCTATACTCTGATGATGATTGCTTGTTGGGACCTCTGTCCTTGTCATAAATTTGATCTTCAATTTGATTATTGAGCAAGCTATGGTTCTCAATCATCTTTTCTAACCTTTGTAGGTAGGGAATACCTGGGAAGAATCCACCAAATGGGATTCCTTTCCTTTTTAATTGCTACTCCAAATTCATCATATCATGGTACTTTGATAGTCTCGATGCAATTACATCCTCTTCAAGGATGTTTCTGATTAAATCCTCTTCCTTATAGGGCTGATGCCTCTTGTCGATTGGAATGGTAGGTGTCAAGAGTTTCTTGGGACTCTCAGTAAATCCTTCAGTATCAATATATCTTTATAGGTAAAAATTCATCCTATAATGCCCTAACCATCCATTGACAAGATCATAAGCCCTCTTCCCAATTGTAAAATCTAAGGCAATAAACTGCCTTGGTGTGAAGGTTCCCTTTCTGTGAGATTGCAAATGTTCTCTATCCGTCAACATGAGTTTCCACAGAAACTTCATTATTGAAATTCTTGGTGGTACTCTGTAGGGAAAGATATGTGGTGGCTGTGAACAACCATACACTCTGATTAATGTAAAATTCTAGTGACAATAAAAGTCACCCCAGTTATGGTCACCATTCCACTTATCAAAAAATTGACAAGGTCTCAATAATTGCAACATTTTTTACTGGAAGTATGGTCATATATACTCCCAAATTAATCAACAATGGGTAGACTACCCAATTATCAAAAGAAAAAAAATCTTTCTCCCTAGAGGTGTAATTCCATACCCTCAACCATAATTTCACTGTGTTCTGTTGTCTATGATAGAATCTTGTAAGTTGTAAATTGGACTGGTCCAAAATATTGAAATTGTAAAACATGATGAGGTGCATCAACAATGAGTAGTGTAGGAACTTAGGGCTTCCTACCTTTTTCTGAATATCAAGAAATCCTTGATTCATTTTATCAATTAAAAACTATATGTAATCATAGTCAGTGCTTACATAAGGGCTCTGTAATTCTAGGATTATCATCAGCATGTCTGATGATACCCTTTCTCTCCCACTGTCTACACCCAAAACTCTTCATAGGTTATAAGAAATTTACTTCATATAGAAAGCTAAGTATTTGTAGAAGTATGGTGATGGATCACTTGGAATAGGAGAAATGTAATTTTTGGTTCCCCTTGGTGTGTGAGCTTGGATCAATTTAGACACAATAGGGGCCTCTTTTGGTATATCTGGTAGCTAGGGCTTTCAAATTTATCTCTGTAGAATAGGGGTTGTAGATATCAAAAGATTTCATGAATGAAGCTCAGTCTAGGGTTATCAAAACAGTGCCGTCATCCTTTTTGATTGTCTTGGATAAAATATCATACCTACTAGCCAACTCTAGGATCAAGTCTACATCAATGAATACATTAGGAACAACTAATTTGGCCAATCCACTGGTCGAAGGGTTTGAAATAGGCATAGGGCCATCACCATTTTTATGAAAATAACTAAATAAAGGATAACCAGAACAATCTGGTGTCTTGGCATCTCTAATATATGCATAATTATCTCCTAAATACTCATCATTTAACTTTTTTCCTCGATTGGAGCATGGGAGAAGTTGAATGAACTCTTATGAATAGTTCATCTTTCCTTTTAGGTCCTCATAGTCCCCACTTACCCCACTGGTAGAGGCAACATTTACTGCTCTGCTCATGATGTCTGGTGTAACTTGTCACTGATCAAATTCTTCTTTCTACTGGTACTAAAAAAAATCTTCTCCAAACCCTCACTTCTCACTATGAATTAATTCAAATCTTTAAACCTTTAGCATTGGTAATCACACTCTGGATTCTAAACTAAAAACTTTACTATTTACTCTGTAGACCTTGTTTGTTTTGTTCTCACCAAAAATGCAAATCACTGATGCAAATTATGAGCTCTAGATTCTTGAAAACTAGTAAGATGAAATGATAACGGTAATGCCTATAAATGCACCAACCTCTTTCAGAGATTTTCAATTTAGTCTTTTTTTTCTTTACTTCTACGTGCTGTGAAATCAATTCTAGCTCCTAGCCCTGGCATTTTGAACTGACAGATGATCAATTTCAAATGATGAATATTCTTATAAAAACCTTATTAAATTCAAAAAGAGAACAAGATTTGATCTTATTGGCTCCTTGATAAAAACTCAACAATCTTGTAAAACACGCTATCATAACTTGTGCATTCTTATTGGCTGTCAACTATTATCATGTCACGTAGAAAACTTCACACATTACCTTGATCTCACCATGGTTTCTTTCAATGACAATGTTACTAAGTGATCTCATTGTCGTGAAGAGTTAAATCTAACTCTAGTTTTCTATTGGGAGTTAATGACAACCACCCAATCAACCTTCAGATCAATGACTACCTCTTAATCTCTATATGAGATCACTTAACTCTTATTCTCTTCGATACTGCACGACTATTGCTTTAATAACTCATCTTACACCTTAGGTTTCCTTTAGAGACCACGTGACTGTGTTATCTCTTTGTCACTTTAAGATTTCCTTTATCCTAAGTTTCTTTCGAGGTTACGTGACTGTCATACAATTATATTTTAATCGGATGGTCTGCGTGGAATCTCGTTTACTTTATGTACTTTCATACTTTCAACTGAGACTTCACAACTACCGTAGATCTTGTTTCTAATATAACGGCTTGCACATAATCTCATTTTATTTTCATTTGATTGTGGTTTACTTCACAACCTCATGAATTAAGTAGTCTCCATGTCGCGGAAAGAAATTCTTTTCCTCAGGTTCACTTTGAGACTTCCTGACTAACTCAAGTCTTCAAATGATTAGCCACGTGTCTTAATCTGAACTATCACTGCTGAATGTCTGGATCTTTTCTAAATTTTTGACTTTCTAAGGTGATTACACGCCATCCACAAGATCATCTCCCTTTTCATGTCTCAGATCTTCTCATTGAAAAATGACTTATACTTAACTGAACTCATCTTCAAATGTGGTTCTTATCACAACATCACAACCCATTGAATCTCGCTGTCGCTTTAAGATTTTTCTAACTCATGGTTTCTTTCTTGATTTAACACCATCCATTAGATCTTTTTCAAATCAGATGCTAGCCACTTAATCTCCTTAGCTTTAACTTAACCATGGATTTCAAAAGAGATCACATGACTAAAGGACTTTAACCACCTTCTTAACCTTAGTTTCTTTGCAAGAAACCGCAACTGAGAAAACTCGAAGTCGCGTATACATTTCTTAACTTATGAGTTTTTATGGAGACTTCGCGACCACCGTAGGATTTCAACTTAGATTGACAACTATCGCTTAATCTCTTATCTTTTGACTTAATCCACATTTCTCTTCACGATAACACGACTGCATGAAATTTTAAACTTAACCTTTAAACCCAACTTGCAACTCTGATTACCTTTTGAGATAGCGTGATTGAGTAAACTCGAAGTTGCCAAAAGAATTCTTTAACTCTAATTTTCAAAAGAGATTATCCGCCAATTGGAGGATCAAGATCTACATCCACATCTTTCATGAAATCTCACAAAGACTAAAATCATACTCGCTTTTCATGGAGACAACCTGACTTAAAGGGAATCACCAAGTCTCGATAAGAAAAGGAATATTCTCAAATTGCAATGAGAATTTGTGACTTAAGTGAAATGATATAAAATATAACACATGACTTAAGTGACTGGGATTCTTAGGAAAAGTAACAACAAATTAGAAATGATTTCAATGAACTAGGGTTTTCCTTGAATATGCATAGAATTTTGACCTAGCGCTTAGGGTTTTGCACTCTTTCTTGATTTTTGGCTTGAAGATCATTATTTTGCAGAGGGATTTCGACAATAGTAGACAGTATTTTCAAATTTTAAGCATGGAAATGACTGAGAACTTGAAAATTTTTCTAGCAGACTACAAAACTACAAATACAACCAACATGGTGCACTTAGCATAATTGTAGTGGTCACACAGGATGCATCTATCATTTTTACCATATATACCCTTGGTATGTGTTGTGCTTCCACAACACACACCCAATTTAAGATACTTGGCATAATGGGGACCCCCATTTTCTTTTCTAGTCTGTCCTTTTGTGTGGAGTGAAGTCTCCAAGGTTGAATAAGACTGGGTATCTGGTCAATCCAATTGTGGGCCCCTAGAGAGGCTCCCAATAGTTAGGTATCATCTCTAAGTTCCTTGTTAGTCTTTTTTCCCTCCTTTTCCTTTTGGTCTTTTTCTTTTCCCATTTTGTTTATGTTTTTTACTAATTCCTTAAGAACTTAGTGGTTTTTGTGCCCTTTTCAGACTTTCAAAATTTTGGAGGTCTAAAGACCTCTGAAAATCTGAAAGGCCAAGCTCCACATTAGCTCGAGGAGTCAGATTGTTAGACTTTCACAATCTGACACCCCAACTTTCTTGATGACACCACCACGATGCTCAACCCATAAAAGGGAATTTTTCCTTATTTTTTTCTCATTATGCAATTAGTCCTTTTGAGCTCCAACCTACGAATTGCATTGCAAATTTGTGATCTAAGACAACCTCCTCTATTGATTTTTCGAGCTTGAGCATCACAAAAATTGTTTTTCTTTGTATCCTTTGCGGTAGGGTTGCAACTTTCCATTTCTTTTCATCTTAGTCATAGGCTTTTGTCAAATTTTTTTTGGTTTGTTTTTAGTTAGGATTTTCATTCTATTTTTAGGGTTTTTTGGCCTTGAGTCGTGTCCTAGGGTTTGTATTGTTTTTTGAGGATTTTTGGTATGTCGTATCTTTAGAATGATACACCAAAATATCACCATAGCTATGAAATTTTGATGATCCCAAGTCTCAAAATGTTCGGTGTTTCGACATTTCACATACAAAAATAGACATTGATCTTGACACAACACAAACCTGGACGCACCCAACTTAGGTTCACATCAAATATTTTTTGGCATTTCAGACTCCAAATATTCTTAGAACCTCCGATACTATGCATAATCAAAGACATTTTGTTTCATCAATACTTCATAGCATCAACCATTCAGAATCTTATTACGTTGTTAGACAGTGAATGTCTGAAACTAGAAAGAATCTAGGGAGTTGGGTTTTTGATGAGTTTAGTGGTTTTATTTTGTTTTCCATCTTTATTTAGGGTAATTTTCATGCTTTCAATAATATGTTACTAACAAATACATTTTCATGCAGAATGCTAGAAAATATAGCAACCCTGCCCATGAAGTACCATTTCAAAGGATACCATACTCCCACAAAGGTGGGAAACTTACATGCAGAAATAAAAAAAACACCATTATTAGGCATGTGGAATGGTATTCGTCCTTGAGGAACTATGAAAATCTAGCAGAAAGATTATTTGACTACACTACAATGGTTTTGGCAGGGTTAGTGAATGTAGCTACACACCTAGTTTCCATTCTTTCTTCAGATTTAATCATAACCCTAGCTCATCACTACATATCAGATGAAAATCTGGTAAAGAAGAAAGCAGGAGATATTATATTGGATCTAAGGCCAGATAACATTGAAGATGTAATCTATTTGTAGAAGAGAATTGATCACTTCTATCCAATCACCAAGGAGAGGGGAATGAGGTGGTTTGAGAGTAACACTTTGGATGCCTATGAAATTTTCAATAAGGAATATCTCATCTAGAAGCTTCCAAAGAATAAATTTGATAGGATTGATATGAGAAGAGGTTACTTGAATGATGATATAAAGGCTGTAGTGGCAATGTTAAGATGTGTGTATGGCCTTCCCCAATCACATTAGTTGGAACAAAGGATGATTCACATAATAGAAAGGATCAAAGGGAGAAGGGTCATAATTTATTAGGGGCAATACTAAGTGATAACTTGGACCTACAATTGAGACATGTGAAGCATGATGCTAAGTTTTTCATGACATCCTATATTGTATATCTCCTCCCGAATAGAGATAATTATCCAGGACTCAGTAAGAAAGGGTCATTCAATGATCAAAACACTTGGCCATATATTGTATACCCTCAACTGGTAAGGAAGGATAAGCTAAAAGATGATAGTATAGAATACAAGATTGTAAATGATGCTTTTGTCTTTGCAATTATTAGGTCCATCAAAGGGTATTATGCCAAGAGGATTTCAGAAGAAGATATGGCTAAGGTTTGAGCCCTAAGGGATTATTATATTTATATCAAAACATTTACTTACATCTGGGTTGCTAGGAGTACCATTAATCCCAAGAAGCTGCCACACTACCCATCAAACAAAATTGTGTTACTAGAAATTGGTAGGAAGCTCTCAGATGCATATGAAGTTATAAGGTTAAAGAAGAAGCACTACTGGGAATTCCCTATCTCCATAGGAGCCCACTCTCTATTGGATATAATGGTCAGTATGTGGGCCAGGATGGAATGGGATGAATTCTCTTTATAGGATTCAAATTGATAAGGCCCAGGTTTGATCCCATTGGAACATTTAGCCACATTGTAGGGAAGCATAACAAACATGAACCTCACATAGAGGATCACTGGATGAATTTCATAGATGTTTATAAGGTCAATATCTGGGATTACTATAGAATGTCTCTAGAGCTAGCTGAGGATACACTACATGTGAAAATCCCTCCTAAAGTGTGGGATAAGGATTCCGAAGATGTATTGGATCCATTATATAATAAAGATAAGTTATATACTCAACCCATTTTGAATGCGGAGATTGGAAGGGATGAGAATGATACCATTGAATTAAAGGCTCAACACATGATTGAGCTAACAAAAAATATATAAAGAAGCCTTTCAAGTTGGATCTAGTCCCCATGAAGCCTCATCTAGACCCACCTTCTAAGGTGGAGAAAGAGAATGATATGAAAATGAATATCTTGACATTTAAGGAAGTAGCTCCTATACAACCAGAGATAGTTTACAGGCATGCAAGGCCCGCAACTTATGGTCCTATAGAAAAGAGGATGAAGAAGGGAAGAAGAAAAGATGATAATGCATCTCCTCCTACAAAACAAGTGAATGCTCCATCTCAGACACCTGAGGAACCCTCCATATTAGGCAAAATTAAGGTTCCTTCTTTCATGATCCAAAATCCCAAAGGTGTGGAAGCACAAATTAAAGAGAAGGTTTACAAGAGAAAGAGGTCTTCAATATCACCTCTATTAAGGAAATTTCCTAAAGAAAAAGAGGTATATGAGGAAGATGTCCCCTTTCTTACAGGAACTTGATAGGCTACTACAGGTTCCAAAAGAGGAGAATGAGTTGAGGTTTATCAACCTCAAGTGGAGAAGGAGACAATTGATTTAGAAACAAGCACATAGGTTGAGAATAGAACATAGGGTAGTTTAGGATTAGATGTATTCAAGTTATCATACTTTGAGAAGATCCCTAGATTCTTTGACCCTCATAGTTAATTTCTCAATCCAGATTTTGATCCCATAACCAAACCAGTGTAGGAACCCTCTCAATTACAAGGACGGGTCAAAGCCATTTCCTCTTGAACACAAAAATGTGGAAGTTAGGAGGAGGAGATAAGTAGAGAACAAGTGTTAGATGAACAAATAGAGATAAAAATACCTGTTCAACCATCCTTCAATGAAGAGCTTGAGATAGAAAATGATACAAGGGTGGAGGAACAAGGAGATAAAACAAGAAAGAAAATAAGAGAGCTAGAGGAAGGATAAATTGATACCAACTGAGAAAAGGAGGAACTCAAGGGTGATGAATCAATACTAGTTATTGAAGAGCCACAAATTTTAACTCCTTGACCTTCATCAGCTTCACAGGTATTAGAAGAATGGGTTCACCTAATGAAGAAAAAAAACCAATAACTGGATTATGGGTACAAGTGTTAGCTAGTTCATTTTTTGAGGTTGAGAAAGAGAAAACTCCCCAGGATATAGGTGAGAAATTAGGAACAACAGAATAGGTAGAACACCAATAAATTCCATCATAATCTCTAGGAAAAGATAGAAATCCAGAGCATGAATAAAAACATGCTAAATGTGAAGAAGAAGAAAGAGAGGAAACCCCCAAGAATTCAGAGATAAGGGAGGATTTGAAAAGAGGGGAATATGGAGAAGAATAAGAATATGAGGATGAAGGAGATCATGGATGGAAGTCCATCCTAAATATAGCCCCATATGAACTAATGACTTCCTCCACCAAGCCCACCTGGTTAGATAAGGAAATACAACCCCAAAGGAGAACATATACTAGAGAAGAGGATGTCGATATGTATCAATTAGGGAAAACATTCCACAAAGGATAATCTCACCAGATTTCTCAAAGGATGTCATACTTAACACAAGATGATCGAGAGAGATGTAAGGCTCAGGTTGTAGTACCTCCTCCAAGTACAAGTATGGAGTATCTAAATCCAAAATAATATATAATAGAGGAGGTCAACCTAGGTGAACCCACTCGTGAGGGTGGGAAGGTGCTAGCAACATTAGGTTTGAATAAATTGTTTAAATATTTAGATTTATATGAAATAAATATTCAGGACCTCTAAGCACAGGTTGTAACTTTGAAGGACTATATAACCAAGATAGATAGCCCTTTTGACCAAGATCATCTAAAGGCCACATTAAAAGAAACACTTAAGAAGAGAGCACCACCAGAATCTTAAAATCCTTTTGTAAAAGCATTTATAGATTAGAAGTTTGAATTTGAGAAATTCACAGTTGAGACCATTCGTAGTGTTTAGAAGCATTTCAGAATAATCCTCATTGAAGCAACATAACTCGTTAACCTGATGGAAGGAAATAAAGGAATTGATAATATGATAGAGCAATGGAAATAAGCACTCCAAGATTTTAAGGAAATAATAAAGAAACACTTTCAAATCTTGGTGAAATTATATGCGGGTGCAGAGTTGGATAATTTTGATGAGTGGGTCACTTCCATTAGTGTCACCATTAAAGGCTATCAAAAAATCCTATAAAAGAATGAAAAGAGGATAAAACATGTTATTCTATGGGTAGATGAGATAGGGAAATTATTTTATGGAATGGACTTGGAGTTGTATGAAGATGATAATAATAAAAATCTATATTCCACAAAGAACATTGTCCAACCATTTTTGGAAATTGTGGCCTGGGTAAACACATAAGGAGATTTGAAATAGTTGTTTTAATTCAAAGAGGACATGAACTATATAATGGAGAAAATAGAGGAGATCCAAGTGTTCGGTTTAAAACTCACGTCATTCCAAGAAAGGAAACAAAGGTATTTGGAATCCATAGATTTTCCTAACTTTGATGAAGTTTGGGAGATCATAGAGAGATTTCACAAAGATCACTCAAAGACTCTTCCAGAAAACTAAGTGTCATTTTGATACTTAGTCATTTTTGTAGACTTTAGTCATTTTTTGATACTTGCCAATTTTTAGTCATGCATCTTTTAGAGGTCCACAACGCTGAAAATATGAGGTCATCAAATTTACAGACTTAGTCATTTTTAGAGTTACATTTTTTGGAGGTTCACAACCCCAAAATTCTTGGGAACACATTTTTCAATCAAAATTTTCATATAGAATCATTTTTTGGGAAGATTGCATGCAAGATGGAGGTCATTTTAGCAAGTCAAGATGTCTTCTATTAGTTACACATCAAAAGGGAAGTTAGATCCATGCATTTTGGGTGTGTATATCAAAGACAAGATCAACCGCATGGAAACAAGGAGAAGAAATAGTGGAACTGTAGTTCAATGCTCTATATTCTAGGAGCTGATTCCAGTCTGATTTTGCATGTATTTGATGTACACATGGAAGGGAATCCATGAAAAGTAGTTAACAATTATTTTAGGAGTAGTTTTCCATTGTTAAACTTTAGATTAATTTTATTACTTCATGTTTTGTGTAGATGAAACCCTAGCTACGGGTTTATGATTTTCCAAGTCAAAGCTCTGTATATTTCATTACAAAGATGTAATTAAGGTAAGATATTTTATGAGATAAATTTATATGTTGTTGGTGCTTCATTCATGGTGTGATTCTTCTACTATTTATGAAAAATTGATGAATATGTGAATGCTTGTTCATTTATTTCAGAGAGCCAGCTATTTTTTATTGTGAATGTATCTATGACCAATTAGTTTGGAGTTAATCATTATTGTCTCATCTTGCTGTGAAGAATGATTTAAAATATATTTTCTATTGGTTTAAAGATAAATTTGTCTCATGTGTGCATACATCTGGTGGCTTCACGATTTGATAGATTTTGAAAAATATTGCATCTGGGTAAAGTTTCTCCAATAGATTGCATCTACTTAACATAGAATTGTGAGTTCATCTATTTTGTGTTTTGTGGGTTTCCATATTTTCATCATTTAATTCGCAAGCATGATTCAACAATGGTTTATGTCCGTTAGATTTCATTTCTAAAACATTTTCTTATAATTTTTGTTACTCAGTCTTTTGATATTTTTTGGAAATTGGTTAAGTTAGGAAATCATCATAAGTTTTTTAATTAGATTTACATATTTAGGAAATTGCATACATTGAAAATTGAGAAAATACAAAAAGTGGTAAATTTTGTTTTGCAACCTGAGTTTGAATCATACCAGCAAAGGCCTCCTTGTGAACATTCACATTTATCTTCAATTGATATTTCCAAGCGATTGTAGGATGACCATGGAGAACCTTGGGAGTAACTTCGTTATTCTTTCAAGAAGGGAATTCTGATATTGAATTCCTAGAAATTGAGGTGTGTAAAAACAATGCTCAATAATATGCTTTCAGTTGGTCCTTGAGATGATGTAATGGTTGAATTCTTCTCTTGCATTGTTGAATATGTTAACAAAAAATGAGCGCTTTGTTTCCTTCCTTCCAAAGAGGGTATATGTAGAATTCCCAAAGAAACTAAAAATAGATCCTTTGATACTTCTTGTTGATTTTCTTGCATGCGTTGCTTGAAATCAAGTCTCAATGTCCTTTGAGGATTTTCTTTGGAAATATTATTAATATCCACTATTCCTTGAGTAAGTGGAAATGTGTTAAATAAGATATTAATGATTGGTTGAAAGGTATCCTTTAGAGGAACTTTAGTAGTTGATTCCTTTGTTGGTCTCTTTTGTACTACCTTTGCAGTTGGTTCATCCAAGATTTTTTCCCCCATTTATTTTTCCAAAATAAGTAAAGGTTGATTTTCTTCCAAAGTAGATTGTATTTGATTTTGATCTTCCAATAACAACCGAGGATTCAATTTCTTCAACATTTGAGATATCATTTTGGATCTTGAGTCATGATATATTCCACTGTCTTCTAAATTATCTTATCCTTAATAGCTTCATGAATTTGTTCTTTAGGTAAATTCTTAAGTGAAATGTAACTCTCTTGTGAACCTTTAGAATCTGAAAAAGTGTCTGGTGAGTCATTAGGTTCTTGTCCAACTTGTGATGGTAGATTAGGTTGATCATAACCAAATCCCATATTGTATATTGGTTCCTTTTTTGAGGTAGATCCTTGTTGAAAATATGTTTGATGGGGTTGATCAAATTAAAATGTTACTTGGTGTTCCTCTTGAGGTGTCAGTGGATCACTACCACATCCTGGTTGCATAGGTACATAGATTGGCTCAAAGTTTGGTGGAGGCCCCCATTGAATCATGCCATAACTTGGTGAAGTGTTTGAGGGGTACCCCATGTTAAATAGGTCATTGATTTGTATTACATCATAAAATTTTTGTGTGGTGGTAGGAACTTGCAAAAATGTGACATGTCTTGGGTCATGCAAAGTTTGGGTTATCTCTCTTATAGGTTACATATTGATTAGATGGATTTGTTGGGTTTGAAATGTTACACATTTTCTTGGATCAAATGGTAGTTGTGATTCTCCTTGTGATGTGAACATAGGTTGATAAGTGTCTTGTTTCATTTTAGATGCTTGGGACCTACTAAAAACTACCATGATATCTATATGCAAGTACAAGAATATTTTTTTGGGCTTTTAAAGAGACTTTGGAATGATAATGCAACCTAAGTTAAACACAAATTTTTTTGAAATGATGTGCAACTTAGGGGATATGCAAATGAAATTGTTTTTTGGATTTTTTTGGATTTTGAATGACTATGTAGAGAAATCTAAGGCTTATGCAACTGTGATTTTGGGATGTTTGACCTTTGAAAAATGCTTGAGAAATGCAAACCTAAGAGTATAATCGTAGGAAATTGAATAGATACCTTGAATTAAGAGGGATCAAAGGGACAAAGATAATTGGATAAAAGGGACTAAGTGAAATCCACCATGAAAAATATGGAATTTGACCAAATGATAGAGGGACAAATATGATAAAGGGACAAAGGGACCAAGTCAAGATCCTGCTTTTTTGTGGGATTTTGAATTTTTCTGAAAGGCTCTAAGTGAAAAATGAGGAATCGTGCAAAGGGAATATAGTGAGGACTTATAATCAGGACTAATTCCAATTATTGAAATTGCAAATGCAAAGGGACTAATACAATTTATGAAAAGGTTATAAAGTGACTATGATACAAGGATGCAAAATTAGGACTACTATAGATTCCATAAGGCTCCAAGGTGAATTTTTTGAGATTACATATGTTCACAAAGGTTTAAGACAAGGTGTTTGTGACAAATTGAATGTTTAGGAGTGATTTTGAAAACATTTTGAATGAGGTTTGAATTTGTTATTATAAGTGTTTTGAAAGATTTTTAAGTTTGAACACTGACACAAGACATGTCAAGCATAATGGATGTTGTAAAAATTAAAACAAACACACCACAACCTAGGCTAGCAAGGACTATATCTACTAAATTCCTACTTGAACAAGTTTAGCTGCACCTACTTAGAGCGGATAACTTAGAATCTTGGAGGTACAAGCTCCTCCTTACAATGCATGCACTTCTTTGGCACACCAAGCTTCTAATCCTAAGGGTCATCACCTCCCAAGGGACCGCTATCTCTACTAAGAGAAATGAAAGTGTGGGATGTCTTCGGGGTTTCCCACCGCACCAGTGAATATAAGGGTTTATTTGGGCCACTACACCAAAGGTGTTTATTCAAGGCATCTATTCCCAAGATAACTTGTGAATCATATAAGGCAACATGGTAGCGCAAGCGCTATTGAGACCTCTACTCCCATGAATACTAGGCAAAATAGATCTTAGGCCTCCAAAATTTTCATTTCAAGGAGGGATTTGATTATAGTGGGTTGGAAGAGGCTTTTTTTTCCTTGTTCCTACTTGGGTTTTTCCCTCTCACCAACTATGCTAAGGCACTCGGGAGGAAGGCCCTCTAAAATAATGAATTAATTTCTCTTCACCCAAGATATTCAAAGGCAAGGGGAGAGGATACATTCATTCAACCATATGATAACAATATAAAATCACTTAAAATACATAAGAAAAGTTGTTCTTTTTCAGCACCAAATTGAAGTGTTTGCTAACTACTAAAAAGTAGATATGAAAAGTTTTGAAAGACACAAGGTCTTCATGAAACATCCTGCATCCAACACATTAGTAGTTTATCATTAATTATTCATCCCAAGGTTTCCAAAAAGCTGCACAGATCATCTATAATAGAAAAATAATGTACATCAAGTGCATAAGCAGAATTGGAAATGCAAAGACTCAGAACAAAGTATCAAAATGACAAAATTTACCAATTGCACAGAATGTAGGACTAACTGCATAGTCCTCTAACCAAGTGCATAGAAACTATGAACAATTATGCAAAACGCCTAAAAAACTACGTAGAAAGTGTAACCAAGTGTGCAAAACCCTGATTAGACAACATAATTGACTTAGGACTTGCATAATTTGATGATTTTGACATTTTTTCAATTATAGCCATCTAGATGTGATATTAGGGTTCATTTTAACCATCAAATGAAATGATTTAGAGTAGATTTAGCTCAATTTGAAACCCCTAATTAGGCTATGTCTTCACTTGAATTGATAAACTTGAAATTGAAAACCTAACTAAGTGAGATTCATTTTAAAAGGACCAAATTAAATGTGAAGTTATTTTTGGGTACCCAAATCTAAATGTGAGGTTCATTGACCAAATTAGGGTTCTTTTAGGCATTTTAGGGTTCATTTTATCCTTAAAATAGAGAAAATGAAAGCATAAAACATTAAACTATAAATCTAAGCCCCAAACCTTAACATAGCAACCCAAAACACCAAGTGCACAGTTTTCATGACCAGCTGCACAACAATCATGACCAATTTCACAAATCTAGGCACCAAGTGTGGAGAAAAGACAACCAAGTGTGCAAAATCCAAAACCAAGTGCACAAATTTCTTCCAGAACTTGCAAACACATCAAAAAATACCCAAAATCAATTAGTTATCATGTTTCATGCTAGATTCACTAAATTTAAGAATAGAAAAAAGAATTAGAGAGCATAAATAAGGAAACCAAGCCATAAAAAATATTCTAACCTAATCTAATCCTATCATGAAATCCATTTTAAAAGAAGGTAAAAACATAAACACAAAACAACATAAAACCCCCTTCAAATGTAGCTTCCATGCTCTCCTTTCTTCTCCATTGAAGTGTATGGATGCAGCTCTTGATAATGAATAAAATGTACCAAAAAATTGAAATAAAAGTGATATAATGAGAGTAATAGGAGAATGGTTGACAAATTAGAGAAAATCAGACTCAATTTATAGATCTTGAGAGCCAAAATGCTGAAATTGAAAGAGATGTGCAAATTAGAATAATGTCATATTTATGACATGATTGAATGGACAATTGGAATCATAATAAAATGCACAAATTGAGGGAATTTGGAAGAATAAAGTGTAGGAAAATTAGTAGGCAATTAGGAAGCACAATTAGGGGGAAAATGGATAGGGGAATATGGAAGAAAAGGAGATGAAACAAATTAAGGGGAAGGGTGTAAGAGTTGAATTTTGAATTTTGAAAACTCATTATTCCCTAAAAATTAGAGATTAAAAATTTAGGAATTTAGGAAATCCCATAATTCAAAAAGGTGACCAATTAATTAATTTTGGGAGACATAGGAAAGGGTTTGATTAAATGATTAGGACATAGGGATAAACTATGGGTTATTTTTACCAAGAGGAAAAATTAGTGGACCATTGACTGAATTGATGATGACATGAAATAGCATTGAGTTTGATGATCTGGATGAAGATTAGGAACAATTCCAATGGTTATGATGCATCGATGAACTTTGACAATGCGCTCAAATAATGCTAAAAATGATTAACGATGACAACGACTTGAAATAACATCGATGAACTTTGACAAATATATTGAATTGAATTAGATCAGTTTGATGATGATGAGGCATTGATGAAATTTTACAATGTGCTCAAATTAATTGGTTTGAAACTAGTTGATAAGGTTGATTTGAAACATCATTCATAAACTTTGACAATGCCATTAAATGGACTAATGATGATGAGGCATCGATGAACTTTGACAATGCACTCGAAAATGATGAGATTGATAAGACATGGATTGATTTGAAGACATTGATGAAAAATTTAACCGATGATGATAAGAATGAAAGGATTCAATAGGATTGGACTAATTTCAAAGTGATTTGATTAGGCATCGATGAGCTTTGACAATGCCCTAGAATGATTTGAAAAGGATTGAATGAGTTTGAAATGATCTTGGATTGATAAAGAAGGGATTAAGACTAACTTGGATTGATTTAGGAAGATTTGATATGATATAGGATAGAATAGGACCATTTTTGATGACATTGAAATCATTTAGGAATGTTTTGATATGTTCTAATGATAATTCAAACTTTATCAATTCAACCAAAAAGATCGAGGTTGTGATGCAAAATGCAAGAAATGTTAATAATAAATTGAACAATTTTAAATATTCAATCAATGACTAAAGAAACACTAATAAAATATAGTGAAGACCATATGCACAACATAGAGGAATAATTAGAATAAAAAACAATGTTTTAATTGTAATGCCAAAAATATTAACACATAGGCTAGCAGGCTCGAACCATTTTTGAGCGTCTACAATAGTAAAGTTGGAAAAGTTCAATAAAGATACATAAGGAATGGGAGCCATAGCTGAAGTAGTTCAATTTATTTTTGATATTGGAAAAAGGCTTCACTCAAGACAATCATATGAGGTATGGGCCAACCATCTAGAATTTCTAAATTTACTCATTTGCAACAGCAAAAGTTCCTTTCAAGCTCTCTTTCTTATTTGAATAGATTGATTAGGGGTTTCAAATTTTATTCAAGAATATTTCATCCATCTCCCCTACAAGATGTAATATGGGATAATATGAATTAAATTCAAGGTTTTATCTCAAATTTCCTTAGGGCATTAGTTATACAAAAAAATAATTAAGACAGAGTTGTCTGACTTTTACAAATTGACTGAGCATGTGATGCCATCCTTTTTTGCTGATATTATGGATGAGAAGAAATTTAGTAAGGTCTCCAAGACTTTTATTGCATGGGAAGTAGAGTTAGATGTTGGTCTCCAAGTCATGTTGTCTATTAGTGTCACACACTTTGTCATTATCAAGGCAGGTTGGTCGATCATCACTATGACCAAGCCATCTTACTAAGGTTGAGTAATGTATGTGAATTGTGTAAATATCATATATGGACCGAGCAGTAGTTACTACCGAGAAAATCAGTGGTCTTCGAGTAATTAGTAGTTACCAAGCATAATGAATGTCGATTTGCATAGAATAGTTAGTGCCGAGTGACAACATATGGATAACAGTTTTGACCGAGCACCAGATATTTCATATGTCAAGTAAGATAGTTTTGGTACATGTGTTTGGAATGGCACGAACACTTAGGTAAACCATTTTAGCCAACTTCTATGTATGATTTAATGACCGTTAAGAAATTTAAGGAGTTAATTACGTGTTATGAATGAGATCATTAATCCCTATGAAAGCAATGTAACCAATCAAAAATTAGGAATGCTTAAGTGAGAAAAGTGAGGAATCTACATCGTTGATCTTGATCTGGAATCTCTATCAATTATCTATATAAGGAAATTTTCAAAACCCTAATCATATAAGCGAAGATATTAGAGAAGAGATTGTGTGTGTATGCGTAAGTGTATGCACCCTAAAATGGTCGCCTAGACTATGGGCCCCATTTATCAATTTATCAAATTCCTGAATCAGTGCTTTGCAACATTTTAAATTCAAATCAATTTCCTTGATCAAATCGTAATTAATTCAATTATTTCAATATTTCCTAAGGTTTGATCATTTCATCAATAATCTTATTTAATTAAAATAATTCTTTTAATTAAATGATCTTATCTTATTTAATTAAAATCTCTCTTTTAATTAAATAATATTATCTTATTTAATTAAAATCTCTATTTTAATTAAATAAAATAATCTTATTTAATTAAAAAAAATCCTTCTTTAATTAAATAAATAAAATCCCCACTTAAAGCTCTCTTTTTGATGAAAAAGAAAATAAATCAAATAAAAAAATAAATAAAACTCCTTTTTCTCCACACATATTCCTAAGTGGTGGGATTTTTCCTCTTACTTGCCTTTTTAGGGATTTATCCCACATTGCTCTTGAGGATGCATTCCTCTCCACACTTTGCTTTATAAGGAGCCCTCTCCTTCTCATTTTAGGGATCAAATCAAAGATATAGAATTTTTATGCTATTGTTATGCTACAGGTTTGGAGAGCAATTTTGGAGGAGAATTTGAGCACTTGATCTTTGATATTACAACTTCTCTCTTCTTGTCTTCTTCTTTCATGCCCCATGGCAATCCATTTAGATTAATTTTGCACTTGTATATTAGATTAGATTCATGTTTCCTTTCATAGATTAATCTTGCATTTGTATTTCCTTTCATAGAATAATCATGCATTTTTATCATATAGATTAATTTCCTTTCTTGCATTGTTATCATATAGAATAGCTTTCATTTGCATGCATAGTTCATGATCATAGAGACTAGCATTCTTCTTTTCCTCTTTGAATCTCTCATTTTATGGTGTACTTGCATAGGAACAAACTAGGTCAATCTGAGGGCCTCCATTACAAACCCTTTTACTCCATGAATAAAGAGCTATGAGTCATCATTCGAGACCTCATTCTTGAGCAATCTTGAATATAATGACTCATAGAAGTGTGACACATTTTTAGCACACATTTTTGGTGCCCACCGTGGGGCAAAAAATCTATTTCTATGATCACATTCAAAAATTCCTTCTATCTTCTATCTATTATTCTCTCAGCGTCTTTAAAGCTCTCATTTTGAGCCAAATCTAAGCCCACCATCTCGTCTGGATCACCGTTTCGGGTGAAAATGACTATAAACTTGCCCATATTTGACGAAAGTCAAATATGTGGCAAATATTTTTAACCAAACAAGATTGTACAGAAATCGAGGCAGATTTCAGTTCATCTCTGTACATAGCCCGAGGCAGATTTTTGAAAAAAAATAAAAAATAAAAAATCAATTTTTTTACTATGTTAAATTTGACGGCCATACGACCGTCAAAATCTGGGCTTCTGTGATGGCCCCCAGCTCATCAATTTTAATGTCGCAGCCTACTGACATCAGCAGGGTTTTGAAAGTCTTTGCCTTCACCATTGGAGTTTTTGAAATTACAGTCTAACTTCAAACGATCATATCTTGCTCATTTTAGCTCCAAATTGAGTGCAATGTTTTTTGATTTTGGGTAGAATTGTCTGAAGATTTCTGGGTTGTTCTTAGTTTCTAGATTTGAGTCACAGATTTATCAAAAATTTCAGGTTTGCATCACTATACCTGTCTAATCCTCTATTTTGCAGCTTCCGAAGCCTCGTACGGGCTCATATGGTAACATTTTTTAGTGCAATAAAGTGCGTGATTTTTTTTCTACTCTTTGAATATGCAATCAGATTTTAGATTTTTTGATTTTTCTAATGCTGACCAATCTTTGGCTTTGTTTTTATTGATGCTTATCTTTCATTACAGCCTAACAGTGGTTTGCAGGACATTGAAAAAGAAGACATAAACAAAGACTACTAACGAATTGTCTTGCAGGTTGCCTTGATCGATAGCGCACTAAACATTGCGCTTGCATTTTGTTTTGTTTTATTAAAATAGGAACCCACATACAAGACTTCTAAAATGAACTTCTATTTGGTATTTTTAGGAATGGCAATAATGTCAGGAAACTATGTTCTCGCTCTTTAGGATGATCAGAAATCCAAAAACATTATTGTCATTTTCTTATGTGTTTGAAGTATCTTTTAGATTGTAATCCTAAGAATTATATGAACGCATCCTCTCCCCTCGCCTTTGTGGATCTTGGGTGTAAGAGAAACTCATATAATTATTTTAGCGTGGCTACCTCCCGAGTGCTTTAATAGAGCTAGTGCGAGTGGATTTCCCAACTGGTAATAGGCTAACGCCAAGCCCTTCCAAACCAGTATATAAAAAATGCCATTGTGATTAGTCTCATAGTGGAAAGGTGTGAATTTATTGTGGCAACCAAAATCTCCTCTAGTACCCGAGTGGTGTGTTAAAGTCCCTACATTGTTAAGGTGAAAACCTTTCTTTGAAAGGATTGGGAGAGCCCCCTTAATTGGGAAAATGACTTGATCACAACCACCTGAATGGATGTCTTGACTACAAACTTTGTTTTAGTGACCAAAAACCCTCTATTTGTTGATGTGGAAGGTCAGAGACCGACTAAGATGTCCCACATTTTGACGACTCTTAGTAGAGAAAAAATTCCATTGGGAAGTGATTCCCTTGGGATTCAAAGCTTGATGTGCTTGAGAAGTGAGTGCACATGTAAGGAGGAGCCTGTGCCTCCAAGCTTCTAAGTTGTCCACTATGAGTAAGTGTGGCTGAACTTCGGTTCAAGTGGGAATTCAACAGATATTGTCCTAGCTTACCTAGGTTGTGATGTGACTATTTCTTTCACAACAAAAAATCTTCTTGATGTGTCTCACGTGAATGAAAGATCAAAACATACACCCAAACATTAAGAGAAACACCAAAACGATCAACAAATCTGCATTCTTAAGTGTCAAGCTGTCAACTTGTTCATTTTTGCTATCCTGTCATTTTTAGTCTTCCTGGGTTGATAAGATCAGATTAGGTCACTTACCCCGCTGTTAGAATCTTGTTTACACTTTGGATTCTTGCGTTTTGACCTCTTGAACTAGTAATCTTTGGTTTTACAAGTGACCTTGCTTGGAGTTGGTGAGATAGAAACTGTCCTTGTTGAGAAGATAAACCTTTAGATCCTTTGATAACACACTTGGAGAGTTTTAGTAGTCTCTTGTCCATTCACTTCCATAAATTCAAATTTAATCAATATAACTTGGGTAAATCATCCTCCTGATCCATATGTGTTAGGGTATTCGCCCATTCAGTGAGCACCTCTATGGAAGTGTTGGTTTATGCCTCTTGCAAAATTCTACCTTATCACCTCTCTTTTGGACAAGTGAGTGATTTTACTATCCTAGTTTGGTACCAACATTTCTAAGGGTCATCCTATCACCTAGTACCTGTTGCCCAGATTTTCCCTTTCTGTGCTTTGACCTGGTCTGCCCTATCTTGTTTCCTCTGTCTTGTTTTCCAGGCTTCATGTCTAAACCCTCAGTCTTTCATGCAAATGATGTAATAAACCCTAAGCCTTGGCTTGTTCTATTTCATCGTTACCTTTTTAAATCACTTAAGACATGTGCCATAAGTCAAGTCGCTTGATCGCTTTACCAGAATCGAATATGCTTAATCATCTCCCGACTTCGCTTTTGCCTTTGTCACTTAGTCTCTTTACAAAATGGAATATTTCTTAAGCTTATCAAGACTTGGCGATCTCTCTTCAGTCGGGTTATCGCTTGATTTCCATGATATAAGCTTTAAAGGGAACGGGACCCACCTTCAGTTGGGTGATCGCGTGAAGATTTAGCAAGTCAAAGAAATGTCTCCCGACCTTGCGCCTACTTCATGTCGCATGATCGCTAGATTAGCTCAGTCAAACAGTCAGGGTTCTTTCTTTAGTCGTGTGGTCTCGTGATTAAATGGCAGTTAGTGGATAACAGTCACGATTCAGTGACTAACTGTTTGATGTTAGTAGAAATACTCAGTCAGGATGTCGCTAGATAGGGATGGTGAGTCAGATTTCCATAATGCATAAAGTGGACGAAAGAACAGATGACACCTGTCACGGAGCTAATGGTTGTCGC
>MU227649.1:2901803-2943736 GCA_018584345.1 Thuja plicata | reverse complement strand
GTCCCTTCTTTCATATTTTTCATTTTTATCAGGACATCTAGCAGCTATATGACCAACTTTGTTACATGAAAAACAAATAATAGGAAGTTTACCTCTGTATTTTCCTTTACCTCTAGAAAGCCTTTTTGCCACAAGTGCTTCAATTTATTCAAGATCACCATCAAAAGTGTCACTATCACTGTCCACATGTTTCTTTCCTTTCTTAGATTTATTGAGAACCAGCTGTGATCTAAAAGAAGAATCAATCCCTTGTGGATTATAATTATCATAATTGGACATTTCAAATACAGTGAGTCTGCCTATCAGATTTTCCGGATTTAGATTATTGTTAGGAGTACTGCAGAAACTCTAATAGCATATACAAGAAGTAAATTTCTCAGTACCTTTCTCATAATGGTGTTCTCATCAATAGTTCCATTAGCCCCTCTAATGGCATTTACAACTTCTTTATTCTACCATAGTACTGAATAACATTTTGTCCTTCTTGCATTTTCATCTCATCAAACTTACCTCTTAGAATTTCTGATTTAGCTCTCAACACATTTGTGTCTCCACCATAGATAGTTGCAAGTTTGTCCCACATCTCTTTTGCATTTATGCAGTTCTTTATATCATCAAAATCTGAATAGCTTAATGAGGAGGTGATCTCCAACATTGCTTGATTGTGCTCTTGATTTTCTCTTAGTTGAATAGCTGAGAGAGGAGAAGTAGGTGGTACATAGTCATGTTCAATAAGTCACTTAGCATCATCTCCAATACTAGCCAAATGTAGTTTCATCAAGCTCTGCCATGCAGGGAAGTTATCTTTGTTCAGCTTGGGAAACTCCTTATACATCTTGATATTTTCGCTCCAAGTACCTTCAAACTATTTTCAAGAGACCAAAGCTTTGATACCAATTATTAGAATGAATTTTGAATAACTGAGAGGGGAGGGGTGAATCAGTTATCCTCAGGTCTAGATGTAGAAAAATAAAACTTTCTGTACTTCAGATCTACTTGGCAGAAGTAGCATAAATCAACAACTTTAATCATGCAGTTTACTGTCAATTGAAATTAGCTTGTAGTAACATAACAGTAAAGAAAACTATAAGCATTCACACAATTTGACACAAGTATTTAACATGGAAACCCAATATGTGAAAAACCACCAGTAACATGCTACCAAGTTTTCACTCTTCTGAAGTGATGCCCTGTGAGGAACCAACCCTATTAAAGGTTACAATAGCACACTGCTAGGTGTGACCTTGTTAAAGGATTTAATCAACCTGTTAGGAGTGGCCTTGTTAGAGGACTTAGAACATTCCAATATGAATGTCACCTTGTAAGAGGATTTATACAAATGACTATTAAGTCAACCTTGTTAAAGGATTTAACTGATACAATGGTAAGAAAGTAATCAACATTTGTGATCTGGTACATACAACTTACTTTGCAAATTCAGATCCAATTACAGCTCTGATGTTAACTTACTAGATAGCCTACATTGTCATTTCAACCTTCTGATCTTCTTGGAAATCCATCAAGAAATCACATATGCAACACTCTGCCTCTGCCTTTGCCTTCTCTTCTAGATCATGACAAACAGTAAATCAACTATGCAAACCTTTTTGCATACACATACATTCTTCCACACACAATGAATAACCCCTGAGGTTATCATATACCTCTTTGTCTAGGTCAGATAAATATTTTTTCCACTTAAACAAGATCATAGATTTTAGGTTAGGTCAGATCCAACGGATCATCCCATCATTGCATTACATTTACTTCTCCAAAGTAGTCTCTAGTTAAATATTGAAACCATGCATTAATTACAGTTACCCATACATTAAATGATGTGGATCAATCTTTAATTCACATTACATATCCCAATAAAATCAACTAAGTCGGCTAGAGATCTCAAATCTCATCATTAATCCAATTACTGTAAGTCGGACAACATCACTGTTTCCACTCGGCAATTTCAATGGTGCTCGACATTGAGAATTTTTTTTTCTCAACACAAGCAACTTTACTCGACACAAGCAACTTTTCTCATCATAAGAAACTTTGCTCGGTACAAGCCAAACTTGCTCGACACAGAACAGCCAGAAAAACTGTCTTTGAAAGATATACAACAAATTAATTTGCCAGAGTGCCAACTGAACAAGTACCCTTTGAATTGCCTTAACTCAACCATTCACTTGGTCTTCTTGTTAAATATTCTTCATCAAAAATAGATATGGTACTCAAACAGATAAAAATAGTCTCACCAATTAAGGTTTGACATCAATGATAAAATAACAATTGCTTGCAATGTCACTTTCCAACACATGTCATCATTGTGGGAAACCAGGACACACAACAAACATTTGTAGAAGCAAGAATGATAAGTCCAATCCTAAGCCTAAATTTAATGGATATTTCTTTAACTATAAGAAGCATGGACATTAGGCACATGAATGCAGGTCAAATACTAGCATTACACCTACTAAATCTAGATTTCAAGGACATTGTTACAATTGGTAGAAGTATGGTCATAGTGACCAAGACTGTAGATCCAATGAAAAATCTAAGTGGACATCCAAGAAATAAGGTAATGCACCTAGGAAAGGTAACACATTCAATTAGGATTATAATAAAAAGTATAGTTTTCATTATTGCGGTGAATATGGTCATATTGGAGAAAATTATATAAGGACACACTTTAGTGGTAAATCCAAGAGTTGGATGAATGGAAGTTTGGTCTATTACAGTTGTCACAAGATTGGTCATACAAGAAGAGACTGGAGGACCAGAGCACCAACACCTACTATTGATTAGATAAAGAACCAAATGAATCAGACACGAAGAAGGAAAGAAGAAGTGAGAAGTAGTGGAACTAGAGAAGCTGAGATCACCCAATCCAATGGATCAAGTGATAACACTACTTCCAATTAAGCAAAGAATTTATATAAGAAACTATTTTTGCAAATGTTATATCTTACACCAGTTCCTAACATTAGATGTATTAAAGTCCATATCTACATAAGTCAAGATGCATGAAGATAGATCTAAGGAAAGAACTAAGAAAATAATTAATATGCACAATTGGTGCCGATTATCAGTATTAATGTATGTGGTAACAAAGTTTCTCAGTATGCACTGAGCCCCCATAATGAATGAGATGATATATTGACCGAGTTAAGTGTCAATTGTCGAGCATCAATATAAGTGTATGTGGTAACAAATTTTCTCAGTATGCACTGAGCCCCCATAATGATCAAGATGATATATTGACCGAGTTAAGTGTGGAAGTGTTAGTAATGACCGAGTCACGATTTTGACCGAGTGATGGAATGAGGAAATGAGTTAACCGAGCTATTACACAAGGACTGAGACAACTATTTTACACTGACTAGTGTACAAAGTATTTATTGAAGAACTAATTTGACCATTCGATTCTATATAATGAATTTTTTTGTTCATTTTTATTTCAAAAAGAGATTAGAGAATTTGCAAAGCGATTCAAAGGCGGTTGAAAGTGTGATTTTTGCTAAGTCTATGAAGATTAAACTGCGTATCATTGACAAATACTGTGAAGCGTTGATAAGACCCATTGTTTCCGAGTTACTCAAAATCTGTATTACAAACCCTAACTTGAAGAAATGGCTTCTAGTTCATATATTGGAGTGAAGAATGAAGACAAGGAGCTAAATAACGTTCAATTATTTATGAGTGATGTATGTGAACTACAAAATTTACGAGCAGTACCTAAGGCTTCTGTGAAGGGAAATCTCTCAAGAGCCTTATCATCGATCCCACCAAAGGTTTTAAGGTTTTAATGGAGCATTGAAGGCTGAACACCAGCACATTACTGACAAAGGGTTAGTTCATGGCCTATACTTCCTTCACAAATTCAAAGTTTAATGGATTAGAATATTTTTGAGAAGAATTCACAATATGTATTTATGGTTGGAGAATAGGCCAGTAAAAATAACCAAGGAAATCATTCACCAAGCTACTGGATATCCTATTCTGCATGGAAAGAGAACTAGGCGATGTCAGAGTAAGGAAGTGATTCAAGAAAACACTCTAGCAGTATAGAACAAACAAGGTATGAAAATCTCTACAATAAAAAATCTTGAAATTGACTTTGCAGTAAGGGTAATAGCACACAAATTTTATCAGTCGACTAGGTTGGATAGTGTTCCCTATATTGCAATTTACCAGAAATCTAAGATAGTCAAGAAGGATCACACATATGATCTTTCTGAGCTACAAATTACTTAATTGGAAAAGAACTTATCATCAATCAGGAAAGCAAAAAACTCAATGTGTAAGTTTGGATCCCTGATAGTTTGTATATTTCTCTATATTCAAAATGCCTTTCCTATCTTAGGATATGTTGTCTAGAGTCAGGACAGACCAGTGACACTATAGATAAATAATTTTATTTAGCAATTAGGAGAAAAATTTGATACTATTATGGAAAATTACTTTTTTGAATTAAAGAAGAAATTAAGGATAATGAGCAGAATCAATATATCATTAGTTAAGAAACATTATGATGATGTCTATTTCCTTGTTGATAATGATTTCACATATGTACAAGTTGTTGTACTGAGGGTAGCATGGTTGAGGCCATTGTCCTATGAGGTAAATATTGATGAAACATCTGCAGCAATCACAACTTTACTCTAAGAAGAAACTAACAAAAATGCTAAGATATTTGGGAGGTTTTAGAGATTTTTCTTGTATCCCTCAGTTATAAAAGAGAATATGTGAACCAGACTTGGGGATCTTTGTCTAACTCACATGAATTTGCTTCTTCCAACAAACTAAGGGGCAAGAAAAGGCTAATTGATGAGGATTTGATCCTCCTTCTACTTTGAGCTCAACACGCTCAGACGGGTGCACCTAAAACATAACAAATCTTTGCATACATAAGCACTCTCTAGCTGAAACCCATTATGCAGATGCAACCATGGATAGTTATTAGACTTATATAACTAGGAATCCAAGACTCAACCAATATTATATAGGATCCCGCCTGCATAAGTGTTCTATGAACTAGGGAAATGGTCAGTGTTACAATAAGGATTACATCCTTCTTCTTTTTGAGTTCTAAGCTTAGGCAGGCTAACCTATGGATTCACTTCTTCAAAGAATCACCAAAAGAGCTTATATTCTGCAACATAAGACATGACATGTATGCTCTTCAACAAAAATTAAAGGTGAATTGATTTCATGGATTGATGATGAAAAATGTAAGACAAGAAATGACCAGTGCCTTATCTATTGGGAAACAGAGTCAAGTGAATACACTTCCCCATAAAATATCCAACTCCAAACACACGTAAAACAAGTGAAGTTCCTTACAAATCACTCTTCTTAATAAAATACCCGGATATCATATTCGTATGCAAATCTTAAATCCTTAGATTTTGCCTCTAAGAATTAATCTCTCCTTGAAAGAAACTTAGAAACAAGATCACAACTACCTTGTAACCAGTGCATTAAAATTCCTTACAGATTAACACACAAGAATTAAAACAAGACATACAAAGAAATCAATGAATATTGCACAGGGATTCCCTTATTCTTTATTGAAAAATCATCTAATTCTCTACATTTACAGGACAAAGTAACTTAGAAAATGAAGACTCAAAAGTCAGAAAACTGCCCATTAGTGTAAATTTTCAACATCCTTGCAACAATTGAGAAGAAGAGAGATATAGGAAATTGGAAAATCAATTTCACCCATCGACACCTATCTTTCTTCAAACAAATATCTTCTCCTCCGAGAAATTTGATCTTCCTTCAACAACTGCTTCTTCTTTGCAATCATCATTTTAACCAATTTGATTCCAAGCCTCTTCAAAATTTGATTTCCCCCCCTGAGAAAAATTTCTCAATCAAAGCACATTTCAGCTTTACAAATAAATATTTCTCAAAACTATAATGCAAGACTCTATTAAACTTGCACATAACTTTAATCTTTTCAATTTCCTCATTCTCTGTGCAAATCTAAATTTATTTTATTTTAATATTTTCCCATAGACTATGAATTTTTAAATTCTTTTTAACTTTTAAAGTCATGTGCATTTTCTTCTATTTGCCTTTGAAAATTCTCCTTTTATGCAAATTTATGCCCAGATTCCACTAGAATTGGACACTTGTCACACACTGGCTGGCTACTCCTAACTGTCTTTTCTAACTCAGCTTCTAACTCTGGTTCACTTTGGAGGCTTGGAGACCACTTAGTCTCTAAGTCTCTAAGAGATTTTTTTGACCATGGTTTCCTTTTGAGACTTGGAGATAACCTTTAGTCTCTAAGTCCTATAAGATTTTAACTTTACCACAACCCTTAACTACCCCTTGACCACAGTTAACTTAATAGTGTGTCTCTGAGTCTCTAAGATATTTCCTTAAACTTGGGTTTACTTGGAGATTAAATGCAGGCCCTTAATCTGGAACTCCATCCGACTGTAGTTTCTCAATCTCGAAAGGTTAAGGACCTAAAAATTTTCTTTTCACAACTTTGTGACTGAATAGTCACATAATCTGTGAAGCCTTGATGGTTAACTACAAACCTTTGGCAACTTTGTGACTACACCTGTCGGTTAACTTGGTAGTTAGTCGCGTGATCTCCATAGTTATCTCCTCTGACCGCTAGCATCTTGTGACTACGCGAGTGTCCACCAAGCCACTTGTCATTTTCGCCACTTGTATGCCATTTCACCACCAAAATTTGGCTTCTGTCATCCAGGAATGCTTCCCAATGCACCATCTGTCACTTGCGCATGCGTGTGAAGAGAGCCTCCTGCTCTTCTTCACATTTCTATATGTTTGGATTCTTCCTTATAAAGATCTCACATTTTTCCTCTGGGAGGAATGTGGGACTAATTTTCTGCATGTTTTAAAGTCTTTCTATATATCTTTGCTCAAAATTATGGGGCCCACCACGCAATGACTCCTCCAGCCAAGGGGCCCACCAAAGAGCCTCTTGGTTCTTTACTTATTTCAATATGCAAGCATCAGAGTATATAGATACTCATAAAACCTCCTCCGTAGTAAATGTGGGATATATGCTTTTTGCATTTTCAAGTTTTTTTAGACTCTTTTATCTCCTGCGCGGCCTTGTGGATGTTTACCTCTTTATTTTCTTTTAAATTTCTCTCAACTTTCAAAATGCTTCTTCCATGTATTGTGCAGCTTCCTAAAAGATCCCTTTTACGCAATGGATTTGGAATTCTCCTTTTTTTTTAAGGAGAAGCTCCCACCTTTCAATGCGCATGGCTTGAAACTTTAAAATATTTCCTTTACTCCATGTTTGGGCTGACTTGGTAGGGTATTCAGCCATTTGGGTTTGGCATTTTGGTTTTGTTTTTGTTTACTTGCTTTGGCATGCTCTATGCAGGCAGTCTTTATTTCAAATGCAACATACTCCTCTTGCTTGGCCTACGCAACACTTGCTACTGCTGGCCACTTCAAAACATTTTTCTATTTTCTTTGTCCCTTCATCCTCTTTATGCACATATTTAACGTAGCATATGCTGGCAAGGTTGTAAAATTGAGTCATTATACCTGCCAATTATATTTTCTATTAACATTTAAAACTTGATTTTATTTTGGCATTTCCACCTGCCAAGTGTATTTTCCTGAAATGTTTCCTCTGATCATGTTGCGTGGGATCTCCTTAGAAATACTTACCATTTGCACTTTTCCATGGTTTCAATTCATCCAAACATCTACGTGGATTTCCTTGTGATCATGCGTGACACCTACGTAGATCTCCTCTCCTTTGCTATGTGACTTTCCTCTTATTTTACCATGCCAACCTCTCCTTAGATTGCGCAACCTCCTTGGAGATACAAAGCAGCTTCTAATTGCATGTTTTGAAATGTTTTAAAGACTTCTCATTGCCACGCATGGTGTCTTCAATCTCCCTGCCAATAACATTACTTAGATGCAATTACACCTGCCGGTGGTATTGGTAAATCTTATTTATATCCTCCATTTTGGTTTCATGTGCATGAGCTTTTCCTTCTTATGCATTGCGCATCCCGCAGGCACTTTTACTAGCAACATTATGTGTCAATTTGAATTTATGAAACTTTTAAAGTTTTTGGTCTTATCTCCATTGTCTGCGCAGGCTGTTGAGGGAGATACTCCCACCCATTGTATTTTCTTTTAAATTTTAAATGCTCTTTGACTTCATCCACGAGCACTCTCGATGTGTGTTGGCAATGAAACTACCAATCACAACTTGCTTGAGAACTTTTAAAACCTCCCTCCATTTGACTTTTTTTTTTTTTTTTAAAATTTTGGAATCTTTAAATGCTTCTTACTGCGCTACACCCAAAACACATCACAATGCGTGGGCTCTAAATTTTCTATTATACCAGCAAATTGTATTTCTAGTTGAAATGTTTTAATGTTTTGAAATTCCTTCATTTGCCATTTCATTTTGTGCATATCTCTGATGGGGTTATGCCAGTCAATCATAATTTTCTTATGCATCCTTCAGGTCCTCATGTGCCTCATACTTGCATCCACATTCTAAGTACAAACCATTGTGCAAATTTATCACAAAGTATCGAACTGGCGGTGCTTACAATGACTTTTCACATTTTTGTGAACTCATCATGTTATGACAATTGGCCTCTGGAACTAGCTTTAAAAAATGACAAAAAGACCTCCCATGGCTCTCAGATCCAGAAGACATGAAGTATTTCATGTTTACCATCACCCTGTAAAAACATACTTTCACAAGATTTCTTGAGGTGAGATATTTTAATCTCCTACGCTGACCATTTTCTCAAATCTGCAAATGCACTTGTCAAAACATGTGTAAACCACTGCGTATTCACCTTTTGAAAAAATACCAAAACAAGTTCTAAGACCTAACCAATGATATAGGTAGTACATTCAGATACAAAGAATATAAACCCAGTATCGGTATCCCAAAACAACTTTCACATAAAAAGTTACCACCTTATGAAAGTGACCACTCTGTGAAAACAACTCTGTTAACAATGTCAATCTGCATAAACTGCTTTCGATCATGACTCCAAAAACTTAACAAAAGAGACTCTTAAAGTTTGATAAATGGAACATAGGTTCAATTTCATATAGGGAATATAAATATTTAATTATCTTTCTCCGATAATCAATTGATCGATTGGCATTAATCTGCAAAGTCAACACTTAACAACTTTGTTAACTCAAACCCAGTAAAAGATGCAGAAATTGGATTTGGAATCAGCTAGGCAAAGTGGTCAAATGGATTGACCATAGTATAGAAATATTTAGGAAGGTACACTTTAATGTTTAAAATGTAGGGGAAAACTCAATTCTTCAAAATATAGAACTGGGAACAAATGGTGGGAGCTCAAAGTAGGCTACTCAGAAATATGCATTTTCACACTCGGGGGAAATCAATAAAATGCAAACAGAATAGCTTTGGAAAAGTTATCAAATGAGCTCACAGGGGTCTGAAAATGGACAAGAAGACTCAATTTCATGCCTAGAAAATAATGAAAAACCCTTATGTCATGAATTAACAACCAGGAATTAGATACAAACCTCCGAAGTAGGTCACTCAAGAAAATCTGAATAAGTGCAAAATACAGATCTACGTAACCACCTCCAAATGGCTACCTCCAAAACTCGTCAGAACTGAAAAATGAGAGCTGGAACCCACTATAATTTCTAAATGAAAGGTGTTGAACCCACTCTCCAAGTGGTACTTCATGAAAATCATTAGGCCTTTTACAAGTATTCAAACTTGGCTTCTCCACAAGCCTTTTATGGCAACAATTTACACTTAGGCAATTTTTTTGTATACTCACTCCAAAATGTACCCAAACTTTTTGAGTTCCAACAGTGGCTCTGACTGAGGACACATGCCCCATGTGGGAATGCAGAGAACCTCAGAATCTCATGGTTAAAGCAGACCAGTCAACAACAAATCAAAATTTTTCCTCTTCTCTCTTCTCTTTCAAAAATAGGAAACCCTTTATTGAAAGCAAACACACCACACAACTGAAAGGAAAGGAAAGGAAAGGAACTAGACAAGCACAAAAAAATTTACAAAAGGCCCAAAGCCCCAAAATTATAATCAACTCTTACCTTTTCATACATTTGATTCTCATCTCCATAGATCAAAGGCAAATTGAAATTATTGCTTGCATCAACAAGATAAAAAATGCTGCCATGAATCTTCAGCATATCAAACAAAAAGAAATAAGAAAACTCACCATCAATCAGAAAAACCAAGTCATCAAACCATTGTGAATGTTGATCACTATGTGACACTAGAATATCACACCCTTCACTATCACTGAATTGCTGAAAAAATAAACATTCCAGCTCACTCTCATGGTTGGAAACATCCATATACTGAACATTATATTGTGCCAAAGAACAAGCTTCTTTTGTAACATCACTTTGCAAACTAAAATAGAACATCTTGAAACAAAAATTTGACTGCAAAAATTCAGAGGTATCTTGCTAATCAAAAATCTTATCAACATCTTTTAAACATGGAAAAGCATTCTCAGTCAATGATTTTTTAATCACTTGCAAATCTGAGAAAACACATTCAAATTTGTCACTTTCTTCAACATCATGGTGTATATAAGAATCACTAACACTAGACTCATGAAAATCTGAATCCATAGCATCACATACATCTTCATACTCATCATATATGACAACATCAAATTTCTCACAATCATATGTGCTTTCAACTTGCATATTATATGCCTCAAAAGTAGGAGAAAGAAACTCAGCATAAGTTTCATATTTCATTCCCTCACTAATATCCTCTTTATCAAAACATATATCCATTGGGCATGAAATTCTAGATTCATATTTAGAAGCATACCTCTAAAAATCAGCATCCAAGAGTTCTAAAATTTTCTCACTGCTTAGTAGGGATTGGACTTCATAATCAATTTATTTTGCCTCTTACTTAGTGCTGCAAACTTCTTCGTCATTAGAAACAAGAATACATCCTTCTTGACTTGTATTGTTTTTTTCAAAGGAATAACCACAACAACTTACATCCGCATCATAATCATCCTCTTGCTGTTCACACAAAACTTCTTCAAATTAGAAAAAGAAATCTGCATTGTTATGCTGAAGAAAGGAACAATCTACAAACTCAATGGAGTCATTTTTAGTTACAAAATCATCTTCATCGTCTTGCTATTCATAAATTTCATTATCAGCATCAGAATCAACACTTTCAGCATAACTAGAATCAACATCATCTACATGACTAGATTCACATTAAACATCCTCAACATTTTCAGATTCTGATTTCTCAATCGAGTCTATCCATTCTATGGTATGTTCAATTGCTTCTTCTCTAAGAGATGTAGACCAACTGACTGATTCAGGCATACTAAGCTCTAGGAACATTTCAACATATGTGGACTCTTGAAAATCAACACCCATTGGAAGCTCACTATAAGCTTTACGAAACTTCTTATAAAATAATAGTGCTGATTCTTCTTTTCTCTCTCCTATCTTACATCTTAAAATCAACATGCATTTCTATTGGATTCTTTGATTTATCAATGAAATATCCTTTTTTCTATTGACATTTTTAAGATCTTTCTCATAAACTTCAGATCTAGAAAACACATCTTGATCCATGAAGGCTAGAATTTCCATTTTTACCGCTTATTTAACAACACATCATTTTTTGTCACAAAAATTTCTATCTGACTATATGCAACCATTAAATTCATGAAACTACAACATACTTCTAATTTTGAAAAGTGAAACTTCAACCAAGAAGCATGACACACTCAAAAACTATTTTCCCCCTTTTCTTAGTGACTTAATAACCTATTAAGGGACTTCTCTTTCTTATAAAAATAGAGGATTACCTGGACTAGATCTGTAGCTACTGTTCTTTTTAATTATTGATGGGAAACATGGTAAATCTAGAGCCTCTTTTGTAGCTCCATCCGTTTTTTTTTTTGTAGAGTCGCCACCTCCTTGCAGAGGATAACTATCACACAACAAGAGCTATTTGGAAATCACTTTTAATTCTGGAAACACATTCTAACCAGAAAAGTTGCATATTTTTTTTTTAATTCCCTGCAAATATAAAACACTTTCCAGGCTATTCTCTCTCAGAGATCTAAAACAAATTTCAGATTCCTTTTCTGAGTCTCTTTCTTAAAATCAGATTCAGATACTGATTCAGCCAAGCAAGGAAACAAACATCTTAAACTTCAAATAACAACTGATAATCACAAATTTTCACTGGCACATAGCAACCAGGATTCTCCAAGTTTAAAGAGAGTCGCCACCCACAACAAGTATGGGATTAAATTTCATAATAACTTCTGGGCTCTAATAAATCAAAATATCTAACACATCCCCAATAGACTCGCCATTTTGTTAGTGCGACTCGAATGGGCTAACTCAGCTGTAACTTAATTTTGACTTTGAAAAACCAAAGATTGTCTGAAAGTTCAACAAGATTTTGTAATCTCTATTCCCCAGTAGAGTCACCATTTTGTTAGCGATTTTTCTTGTATCCCTCAGTTCTAAAAGAGAATATGCAAACCAAACTTGGGGATCTTCGTCTAACTCACATGAATCTATTTTTTCCTACAAACTAAGGGGCAAGAAAAGGATAATTGATGAGGATTTGATCCTCCTTCTACTTTGAGCTCCACACACTCAGGTGGGTGCACCTAAAACATAACAAATATCTGCATACATAAGCACTCTCTAGTTGAACCCCAGTATGCAGATGCGACTGTGGATAGTTCTTAGACTTATATAACCAGGAATCCAAGACTCAACCAATCTTATACAGGATCCCGGCTGTATAAGTGTTTTAAGAACCAAGGCAATGGTCAATGTTACAATAAGGATTAAATCCTTCTTCTCTTTGAGCTCTAAGCTTAGGCAGGCTAACCTATGGATTCACTTCTTCAAAGAATCACCAAAAGAGCTTGTATTTTGCAACACAAGACATGACATGTATTCTCTTCAACAAAAATTAAAGGTGAATTGATTTAATGGATTGATGATGAAAACAACAAGACAAGAAAGGACCAGTGCCTTATCTATTGGGCAACAAAGTCAAGTGAATACACTTCCCCAAAAAATCTCAAACTCCAAACACACAGAAACCAAGTGAAGTGCCTTATAAATCAGTCTTCTGAATCCAATACCCGGACATCATATTCGTATGCAAATATTAAATCCTTAGATTTTTCCTCTAAGAATTAATCTCTCCTTGAAAGAAACTCATAAACAATCTTACAACTACCTTGTAACTAGTGCATTAAAATGCCTTACAGATTAACACACAAGAATTAAAACAAGACAAACAAAGACATCAACGAATATTGCACAGGGATTCCCTTGTTCTTTATTGAAAAATCATCTAATTCTGTACATTTACAAGACAAAGTAACTCACAAAATGAAGACTCAAAAATCAAAAAACTGCCCAGTAGTGTAAATTTTCAACATCCTTGCAACAATTGAGAAGAAGAGAGATATAGGAAATTGGAAAATTAATTTTAGCCACCGACACCTGTCTGTCTTCAAACAAATATCTTCTCCTCCAAGAAATTTGATCTTCCTTCACCAACTACTTCTTCTTTGCAATCATCATTTTAACCAATTTGATTCCAAGCCTCTTCAAAATCTGATTTCCCCCCTCTGAGAAAAATCCCTCCGTGAAAGCACATTTCAGCTTTGCAAATAAATATTTCTCAAAACTATAATGCAAGACTCTATTAAACTTGCACATTACTTTAATCTTTTCAATTTCCTCATTCTGTGTGCAAATCTAAATTTATTTTCTTTTAATATTTGCACCCAGACTCTGAATTTTTTTAATTCCTTTTAACTTTTGAAATCATGTGCATTTTCTTCTATTTGCCTTTGAAAATTCTCCTTTTATGCAGATTTATGCCCAGATTCTACTAGAATTGGACACTTGTCACACACTGGCTGGCTTCTCCTAACTGGCTTTGCTAACTCATCTTCTAACTCTGGTTCACTTTGGAGACTTGGAGACCACTTAGTCTCTAAGTCTCTAAGAGATTTCCTTGACCATGGTTTCCTTTCAAGACTTAGAGATAACCTTCAGTTTCTAAGTCTCTATAAGATTTTAAATTGACCACAACTCTTAACCATGTCTTGACCATAGTTAACTTTCTAGTGTGTCTCTGAGTCTCTAAGAGATTCCCTTAACCTTGGGTTTACTTGGAGATTAAACGTAGGCCCTTGATTTGGATCTCCATCTGATGGTAGTCGCTCAATATCAGAAGGTTAAGGACTTAAAAATTTTCTTTTTGCCACTTTGCTACTGCACAATCGGGTGATCTCTGAAGCCCTGGAAGTTAACTGCAAACCTTTCATGAAATCATGAATACGCTTGGTGGTTAGTCGCATGATCGACGCAGTTATCTCCTCTGACCACTAGCATCTCAGGACTGCACGACCGTACACCATGTGTCCACTAAGCCACCTATCATTTTATCCACTTGCATGCCACGTCACTGCCAAAAATTGATTTCAGTCATCTAGGCATGCTTCCCAATGCACCATCTATCACCTGCACGTGCGTGAAGAGAGCCTCCTGCTCTGCTTCACATTTCTATATGTTTGGATTCTTCCTTATAAGGATCTCACATTTCACCTCCGGGAGCAATGTGGAACTAATTTTCTGCATGTTTTAATGGCTTTCTATATATCTTTGCTCAAAATAATGGGGACCACTACACATTGACTCCTCCAGCCAAGGGGCCCGCCAAAGAGCCTCTTGGTTGTTTAATTATTTCAATATGCAAGTGTCAAAGTATATAAATACTCATAAAACCTCCTTCATAGTAAATGTGGGATATATGCTTTTTTGCATTTTCAAGTTTTTTTAGACTCTTTGATCTCCTGCGTGGTCCTGTGGATGTTTACCTCTTTGTTTTTTTTGCATTGCTGTCAACTTTCAAACTGCTTATTCCATGTATTGCGTAGCTTCCTAAAATATCCCTTCTACAGAATGGATTTGGCATTCTCCTTTTTTTTAATGAGAAGCTCCCACCTTTCAATGTGCAAGGATTGAAACTTTAAACAATTTCCTTTACTCCATGTTTGCGCTGACTTGGTAGGGTATTCAGCCATTTGGGTTTGGCATTTTGGTTTTGTTTTTGTTTATTTCCTCTGGCATGCTCTACACAGGCAGTCTTGATTTCAAACACAACATACTCCTCTTGCTTGGCCTGCACAACACTTTCTACTGCTGGCAACTTCAAAACATTTTTCTATTTACTCTGTCCCTTCATCCTCTTTATGCACAACTTTAGTGAAGAATATGCTGGCAAGGTTGTAAAATTGTGTTATTATACTTGCCAATTGTATTTTCTATTAACATTTAAAACTTTCTTTGGTTTTATGCATTTCCACCTTCCAAGTGGATTTCCCTGAAATGTTTCCTCTGATCATGCTGCGTGGGATCTCCTTACATACTTACCATTTGCACTTTTCCATGGTTTCAATTCCTCCAAACATCTGCATGGATTTCCTTGTGATCATGTGTGACACCTGTGTAGGTCTCCTCTCCTTTGCTGCATGACTTCCCTTTTATTTTACCATGCCAGCCTCTCCTTAGATTGCGCAGCCTCCTTGCAGGTACAAAACAACTTCTAATTGTATGTTTTGAAATGTTTTAAAGACTTCTCATTGCCACACATGGGGTCTTCAATCTCCCTGCCAATAGCATTACTTAGATGCAATTACACCTGTCGATGGTATTGGCAAATATTTTTTATATCCTCCATTTTAGTTTCATGTGCATGAGCTTTTCCTTCTTATGCATTGCGTAGGCCTCAAGAACTTTGACCAGCAACATTATGTGTCAATTTGAATTTATGAAACTTTTAAAGTTTCTACTCTTATCTCCATTGTCTACGCATGCTGTTGAGGGAGGTACTCCTGCCCATTTCATTTGATTTTAAAATTTTTAAATGCTCTTTAAATTCATCCACGAGCACTCTCCACTGATTAAAAATGCATAGGCTCCTTGTTTATTTCAATGTGTGGGCATTCTTGAGATTGTGCAAGCTTTCAATGTGTGTTGGCAATGAAACAACCAATCACAACTTGCTTGAGAACTTTTAAAACATCCCTCCATTTGACTTTGTTTTTTTATAAAAGTTTTGGAATCTTTAAATGCTTCTTACTGTGCTGCACCCAAAATACATCACATTATGTGGGATCTAAATTTTCTATTATACCAAAAAATTATATTTTCCATTGAAATGTTTTAATGTTTTGAAGGTCCTTCATTTGCAATTTCATTTTGTGCATATCTATGATGGGGTTATGCCAGTCAATCATAATTTTATTATGCATCCTTTAGGTCCTCATGTGCCTCAGACTTGCATCCACATTCTAAGTACAAACGATTATGCAAATTTATCACAAAGTATCGAACTGGCGGTGTTTACAATGAATTTTCACATTTTTGTGAACTAATCATATTAATGGAAACTAGCCTCTGGAACCAGCTTTAAAAACTTACAAAAATACCTCCCATGGCCCTCAGATCTAGAAGACATGAAGTCTTTCATGTTTACCCTCACCCTGTAAAAACATACTTTCATGACACTTCCTGAGGAGAGATATTTTAATCTCCTACACTGACCATTTTCTCAAATTTGCAAATGCACTTGTCAAAACATGTGTAAACCACTGCAGATTCACCTTTTGCAAAAATACCAAAATAGGTTTTGAGACCTAACCACTGATATAGGTAGTACATTCAGATACAAAGAGTATAAACCCATTATGGGTATCCCAAAACAAATTTCACATAAAAATTTACCACCTTATGAAAGTGACCACTCTATGAAAACAACTCTATCAACAATGTCAAAATGCATAAACTGCTTTTGACCCAACTCCAAAAAATTAACAAAAGAGACTCTTAAAGTCTGATACTCAGAACATAAGTTCACTTTCATACAGGGAATATAAATATTTAATTAGCTTTCTCTGATAATCAATTGATCAATTGGCATTAATCTGCAAAGTCAACACTTAACAACTTTGTTAACTCAAACCTAGTAAAAAATACATAAACTAGATTTGGAATCAGCTAGGCAAAGTGGTCAAATGGATTGACCATAGTCTAGAAATATTCAGGAAGGTACACTTTCATGTTTAAAATGTAGGGGAAAATTAAAATTTTCAAAATTTGGAACTGGGCACAAATGGTGGGAGCTCAAAGTAGGCTACTCAGAAATCTACATTTTCACACTCAGGGAAAATGAATAAAATGCAAATGGAATAGCTTTGGAAAAGTTATCAAATGAGCTCATAGGGGTCTGCAAATGGACAAGAAGACTCACTTCCATGCCTAGAAAACAATGCAAAAACCCTTATGTTATGAATTAACAACCAGGCATTAGATACAAACCTCCGAAGTAGGTCACTCAGGAAAATCTGAATAAGTGCAAAGTACAGATCTATGTAACCACCTCCAAATGGGTACCTCCAAAACTTGTTAGAACTGAAAATTGAGATCTGGAACCCACTGTAATTTCTAAATGAAAGGTTTTGAACCCACTCTCCAATTGGTACTTCATGAAAATCATCAGGCCTTTTACAAGTATCCAAACTTGGCTTTTCCACAAGCCTTTTATGGCAGCAATTTACACTTAGGGAAATTTTTTGTATAGTCACTCCAAAATGTACCCAGACTTTTGGATTTCCAACAAGAGGTATGAAGAAGTCAAATCTAAGATAACCATGGGCTTGAAGGCCGAAACCTTGGAGAGAAAAGGAAAGAATATAGTTAAGAATCTTGAGAAAATGTTAGGTTAAGAAGAAGAGGAGAATGCACCATTTTAGATCACACAAGGTCATGGTGAGGACCAATCCAGTGATTTAGAAGAAAGTGAGGATGAAGAAGTGGATGCAAAAAAGAAGGGTAAGGAAATAATGGTTTTTGAGCTAACTCAAAAGGAGAGTTGTAAGCATAATCCTACTCCTCCTTTCACAACAAGACTTAGAACAAGGGCATCTACAATTGCAACAACAGCCGAGCCACAAATGAAAATTTTAGTAAAGAAAGGTGAAGGGGAGAGATCTAGGAAAAGAAAGCAAGTAAAAACTAAGGTTGAGCTGAGCCACCCTAAGAAGAAGCCAAGAAGAAGATTTATATTGCAAAAATATGATGAAGATGAGGAGATGATAGACACAGATGATATCAGCAAATTCAAGGCGGCCACACATAAGCATCCAAAAAATGTGGATGAGATTTTCCAAAACATCAAGAGTTCCGCAGGTTTGTTAGGATTTAAATTCATTAAATTTGAAACGTTGAGTAAAAATGATAATGTAAAGATAGAGGATGGAATGATAGAAATGTTGGGATCATTCAAGATGACACTATTAGAAATTGAAAATCTTGTCCCTGATGAATTGTTCAACAAGATTGATGAGAGATGGCAGTATTCCATTATGACTGAAAGACAGATAAGAGAAGGTGCATTAGCCCAACTGATGTCTGATTTGACACAAAAACAAAGAACAAAATTCATGGAACAATATAGGAACAGGTTTATTCCTAAATTGAGAGTATATTCTATAGTAAAGAAGGATGTTTAAAGGTTTTTCAATAGAGAACATTAATCTAGAAGACAATTTTTGGACTGATAGTTGACAAGAATGAAAATATAGATGAAGGCACATCTGGACAAATAGAGCTTGACAATAAAGAAGACATTGATGAGAAAGAGAATCTTGAGGAAGATATATGGAAGAAGGTTGAGGATGCACCAACTATGGATTCAACACTTGATAACTCCACCACAATCATATTTGAGGATACACAAGATTTAAGTGCCAAGGAGCAGGGTAAGCCAACAATCACCATTCCAGATTCACCTACCAAGGCTAAATTTGAAATTAATGAAGAAGGAGATGAGAATAGAAGATCAAGAAGATAAGTATTCAATAGATGTCTCAGGACCTACTGATGAAGGAACAAAGGAGACTAAGCCTACAAGAACCAAGGAAAGATAGGAGCCTAAGGAACAAGAGGCTATTCAAGAACTAGTACAATTACCAAATGTCACACCTCTTGCACTCACTGAAACTAAGATTTCTGATACACCTAAATAGTAGGTAATTACTACTAAGAAGGATTCTATTTCAGTCGATGGTGAAACCAGTACATTGCAAGCATAATAGAGACCAAGTATTAGCACAACAAAAAAAAGAATAAAAAGTCACACAAGAAGAAGGAAAAGTATCCTAGCATAGAAGTGACACTAGATGAAGTTATAGTGATTCCAAAATGGGACACTAATAACTTGACATATGAGCAAGTGCTAATTTTGCAGGATTTATTGAAAATGAAGAGAAAATAAGAGGATTTGAGAAGAGAACATCAATAAAAGAAGGTATTACATGAGATAAAGGATATCTTTGTTGATGCATTTGAGTTACAAGATATAAATGAGCAAACACCTATTTGAGATCAATTAGTTCATATTGTTCAAAGGGTGAATAATGATGATATTGAAGCTAATGCAATGGTTTGAGAGGAAGTTTGAGACCAAATTTCTTGAGAAAGTTGAAATAGAGCTTGCTATGAAATAGGTTGCACTTTCTAATCTTATAAGTAATTTAGAGGAAGTTGTACAAAATGTTCATTTTTGTACAAACAACTTTGTGATGTAGAATTATTTACAAAGGATAACCAATAACTTATTGAGAAGCTTCAATTAGATTTATAGTCAACAAGATATTCATTGAGCATGGATGCAAGTTCTAGCTCCATTCATTTAACTAGGTTGACTCATGCCCAAGGTAGATTAGCCAAACTAATGGCTAATGATGGTAAAATAAGGGAAAAATTAATATCTATTCAAAAAATGTTGATACCTCATTTGGAGTTCATGCAAAGAGAATTGACAGCTACAAAGGAATTAGTACAGAGAGATCCTCCTCTCTCTATTGCAAAATTTTTGATTGATCTAGCTGCTCAACTAGAAATTAAACTACAAGTTTTGGAGTCTGTGAGATCTAGTTGGGAAAATGCATTAGCAATGATTCTATAGCTCCACACCATGTTTGGATAAGTACGATATGACCCCAACATCCCCAGTAGCCAAGAGTGACAAAAAAAGGGGGAAATAGATGAAGACAAGGGGAAATAGATGAAAATGAATATGATAAAAAAGGTATGACATACTGTTTTGTTAGTTTTGAATACTCATTTTTGAAGTCTTGAGTATGTCAGAAGTTATGTACATATGATGTATATGTATTGAAGTCTTTATGAAGACCGATTCATAATCTTAGGGGGAGTAATGGAGTACTAGAGTACTATTTTGTTAAGGTACTGAAAAGTCATGAAAAAGTTTTTTTGCCACTAATGTCAAAGGGGGAGATTGTTGATCTCCAAATCATGTTGTCTATTAGTGTCACACACTTAGTCATTATCAAGGCAGGTTGGTCGGTCATCACTACAACCGATCCATATTACTAAGCTGAGTAATGTATTTGACTTGTGTAAATATCATATATGGACCCAATAGTAGTTACTATTGAGCAAGTGAGTGGTCACCGAGTACTTAGTAGTTACCAAGTAGAATTAATGTTGAGTTGCATAGAATAGTTAGTGCCGAGTGACACCATATGGATAACAGTTTTGATCAAGCACCAGAGATTTCATATGCTGAGTAAGCCAGTTTTGGTATATGTGCTTGGAATGGCACAAACACTTAGGTAAACCATTTTGGCCAACTTATATGTATGATTTAATGATCTTTATGACATTTAAGGAGTTAATTACATGTTATGAATAATATAATTAATCCCTATGCAAGAAATGCAACCAATCAAAAATTAGGAATGCTTAAGCGAAAAAAGTGATAAATGTAGATCGTTGATCTTGATATGGAAACTTCATCAATTATATATATAAGGAAAGTTTCAAAACCTTAATCATATAAGAGGATATATCATAGAAGGGATCATGTTTGTATGCGTAAGAAGAAGAGTTTTGTATATCTGAAGCGTATATCAAACATAGTGACCAAGCAGAGAAGTGAAGGACAGAACAAAGTTATATCAGATTTTGAGATTAGATAAGAGTTGGAAAGAGGAGATCTGTTATCAGCATTTGAAGTGCAAACTGAAGGATCAAGTACTGATACATTCTAGCAAGTGAACCAGGTTAAATATCTTAATAGAGTGGTTCTAACAGACCTTTGTAAATATCCTAACAAAGTGCTTACTTAGTTGTAAGATTAAATCCTTTAATCAAGGTAGATTGAATATATCTGTAAGCTCTTAACAGGGAAGACCCCTCACAAGGTAGATCATTATAAGTGATCAAAACTTTGTAGCCCTAACATGCACACTTTATTGCTGCAGTAGTGAATATTTGTGGGTGTCATCCCCACCCTAGTTTTACCTTTCAAGGGTTTTTGGGTTACCAAATCTTTGTTTTATGTGTTTATCATATTGATATCATGGATGTGATTAGCATTTATATCTATTAAATTATTGAAGTTAATGTTTATGAGATTCATGATATACATGTTGAATTAGTTTGTTTCAAAAGTGTAAATGTTTTATAGATCCTGATTCACCCCCCTCTCAGTATCTTTCTTTCCCAAATAGGACTTACAATATTAGATACCTTAGGGGATATGGAAATGAAAAATATAAAATTAGCTGAAGAGAAATCTTTATATTCTTTGGATGGTAGTATGGAGGATCTGGTCACAATTCACAAAGGATGGGTTAAATTTAGTAAGGGTAAAGCTAGAATCAATGACAAAGATTACCTTCAACATCTAAAAACCTTACAACAACTCATGAAAAATGTTTTAAATTCTTCATGAATGTTTTTGATGATCTAACCCTTTCTCTGTGTTTGGAAATATTGATTCAGGAAGTAGCCATTGGTGTTACCACTATTTTTGAAATTTTGAAAATTTAAAGTTCTAAGCTCATGTTTTAGATATGGATTAATTTGATCTTATCTTAAGAGTTTTTTACCTTTAATACCAAGATTTGGCTTTAATATAATCATGTTTTATGAGTAAATGCATATATTTTAAGGACAACATACTAGGGAACTCGCTGTCATGAAGACCTAAAGAGTTTGGGATACATTCGTCAACTTTTTTTCAACTTGTTTTGAATAAGTGAAGAACATTTTTAAAGAAATAAGCTCCAACTACCTCTTTATAGAAGGAGGAAATAATGTCTTAAAAGGTTAGTAGATCAATTGATTTTTTGTATTCTAGCTAGGTGGTAGTTACCTACTACCAAAAGATCTTTGTAAAAGACCTGAAGCTTGTACATTCCCTTGTTTTATAAAAGGGAATCGAGGGTCTTATTTTGAGTTTTCTAGTTTTTGAATAGGCTATTAGTTAGTGTAAAAAGTATCACCATGTCTGTAAGTTCATTAGGTTAGGTTAGAGCATGTCCTTTACTTTAGGATATATATAGTTCTCATAATGTTTTATATTCTGTGGAAACTCTTGTAATTACAAAAATAATAAGGATTCAGATTCAATGATTTACCATGTTGTCCTTTCATGTTATTTTTTGTATTCATTGAAATAAAAAATCAAGGGTTTATGGTCTCTCTTTTTCTTTGTGTTGGAAAATGTATGAGTGATCCTTGAGATCCTTCAAGTAAGGGTTTAATAATTCTTGAAGCACTTGTATGAATCTTGACATGCATATATGTATTGGTTGTAGAACATACTTTTCCTTATCATAGTTGATCAATATAAGGTATTGAATCAATGGATACTTTTTTTGGGGTTCTAATTTCAAATTTTTTCAAGATTATAAGTTCTTGTGACTCTGCATACCCAAAATAAGGCACTGATATGATATATTTGTCTCAATAGCTCAAGTTTATGTTAATATCCAAAAGTATTTAATTTTTCAAGTATTTCCTTTTTGATTCCCTTAGTTTAGTGTCTTAGAATTAGAGTCAGTTTGTTCTCATGGTCTAAAGAATTATAAAATCAAGTATGTAACCAAAACAAATGTAGACCATACATATGATTTGTTACAAACATAAAGAACACACATGTTATAATACCCATCAAGAAAGGAGTTAGGATACAAAGGGTATTGTTTTGGGTGCACTTGCCCTGGTTTTACAAAGCCTAAAGTAGAGAGAGTTTTGGTTAGCCCTTATCCCTAATCACACTCTATTATATTGGCTAGTGATCCAATACTTTAGGGACTAAAAATTATCTATTTTCATAGATGTATTTTGGACCATATGTTGGAAACACCAACATGCCATTTTTTGAAAGTTCTTACAAGATTGATTCCTTTGCAACTCGATATGACCTCTACACCATTTATTCTTCCTTTTGATATTACCTAAGAAGTGAAGTCTTTTTTTTCAAGGTTTGAATTTTCATTTTACAATGAGGTGGATGATTTGGAAAGGATGGGAGGGGGAAAATATGAATGATAGAAAAGAGGGGAGATTTAGAAGCAAATCCTAGGGAGATATCATTGGGTAAAGTTGCAAGGGATCACTTCAGAACATGGACATTATTGGTGTATGATATAGGGGAGGGGGCTTGAAAAAATTAATGAGGATTAAATTTAAATATTTGATGCTCAATTGACCAAATATAGTAAATGGTCTGAGTTTCATGATACCAAGGATGTTTTGTATTATCATCCAGTCTTGATCTAGATACTTTCAAACAAAAAATATGAGCTTTGTTATCATTTCCGTTGTGATTTGTTTCCACTCAAACTCTGACATGTTTCCACCCCATGGCCGCAACCATACGATTTGGATACCATGTAGAGGTCTTGGAACCTTTCTCCAAAAAATAATCTAACTCTTGGTTTGATTTTCTATTCTTGGTTCCCTAAAACCATAAACTTCTCTTGCTCAACAATATTCCTTGTTAAAAACATCTTTATCCTTGTAACCTATTCTTATTCCTACAAAGAAATTCTATTTTCAAGTATTCCCCTTTATTTCCTCATGCTTGAAATCCCATAGTTTGTACATAATTCCTTTTATCAAACCTATATGCATGTATCTTGGAAATCTTTTGATTGTTGTAGACTTGACCATTTCTTCTATGAAAAACACATGGCATCCAAATTTTCTTTAATTATTTTCTCATTTCATTCAATTATGGATTACATTTCTCTACTTTTTGTTTCTTTTGGATGTAATCAATTGATATGAATTTAGCAAAGGTCTTATCTTTTAAGATATTTTTAATGTTTAAAAAATGGCCACCACTTCATTATCATATACAATTTTCTCCAATTGCTCAATATTTTGTCTCCAAAGGTTTCTCAAATAGTGTCCAACTTATAAGGAATTAATAAAAAATTCTTCTTTAATTTCCCTATAAAACGCTTCTTGTTGCACACAATTTTTACGATTGACATGCTAATTTGAGGAGATATCTCATTGGATGGTATGAGAATAAAATCTCATTTTTATGAAGAGGTGATTAAGTAGTTGTAATCCCTATATAGGACCGTGTTTAGAGATAATCTATTTTATATGTTAAATATTTCATTACATAAGACATATTTCTCATGCACTCAATATATTAGTTTTAATTTTTAATGCATGCAAATTTCCTCTTATGCATTAATATTGTTAGCCATGATAATATCCTTGGAGTGTTGGATGAAAAATTTGTCATTGTCAACTATTACATTGGACTTGTAGCAATGTCATATGTTAAACTTGTCTAATCTTTAGCCAAATTAGTTTTAGAATATTCCTTAGTTTCTAGTTGAGTTTTTTATTTAAGTTTCATACTGCCTTTATGGTGATCATAGAATTTCACCTTCTAATTTAGCATTTGTTATGTTATTATTTTTATAAAATCTTAGGCTTAGCAATAGTGCCCATATTTTAGCTTCATTTTAAGTGTTAGGAAGTAGCTTTATAGAAGTTGCATCAATTGGATTTCCATGTTCACCTTGGATAATGAATCCTACTTTTGAGGATTCTAGGTTTCCTTGTGAGGTATGGATGATGTTTAGTTTCAGTCTACTTCTTGGAGGGGGTTCTATTTGTGTCTTATCTTCACTTTTTAGTTGAGTTCACAAACCCCTCGAGTACAGTGGAATTTTATTAAAAATTTTCATTTATTCATAATTTCTTCATCCTACTTTGTTGTGAATTAGACTTTTGTATGATTGTCCATCTATTATTTCTATGTACATTTAGCCAATGGAAATATATATGTTTATGGTTTAGTTTATTGGGAGCACTTGTGCAAATAAGACTATTTGGCTCTGCTCCTTCCAAATATGTGATATCATCATTCTAGGATTGATCTTGAAAAACTTTTGAACAACAATTTATTATTGATTCTTGGCTAGCTATTAAATATTGTGTAATAAAATATCAAGTCACAATAGTACTTCAATTTTCCATGAATCTAGTTTGAATATTATTTATTATATGGGTAATTTAAAAGGAGATGAATCATAGTTTATTTTGATTCAGTACATAAGATAGAACATGGGGGATGTTGATTCCATTTAGTTTGTTTCATATTAAAATCTACTTGTGAATTGTTATCAATGCAAAATTTTTTGCTCTTAACAAGTAGATTTTATTCCAACATAACTATGCAAGCTTGTGGAGATTATTCTTATAGTTATAATTAGTGTGGCCTCATGCTAAGTGTTGATCCCTCAACTCAAATACCTCCTAACTGATGGACATTGTGGAAGTATTGCATGAAGTGAGATAGGGTGCGCCTTGCAACACAATCTCTAGGATTTTAAAAGCCAGCTCTTCGTGGTTGGTGTTTGGGAAAAGGAAGGGAGCAACCTTTATCAAACAACTTAAGCTAAGGGGAGGCACAACATGGAATCAAATCTTTGTTGGATGGGTTTAAGAATTTTTTAGATGGTATTTGCAAGGGATTCAACCCTTCTAGTCAAAGCTTCATTCCTTCATCCATTTATGACACGGTGCACCACATTCCCTTCATTGTTGATAGGAGAATGAGGAGCCAAGGTTTCTGGACATAGATCTCACACATTTATATATTGTCATGGGAAGCATCTAGAAGGATATGAATTAAGGTACATAACTCCTAAAGAAGTACAATTATCCTAAATAAGGAACATGATATATGACCCTATTATTAACAAACATATATAGTTCATATAAGGGTCGAAAGAAAATACCTCACTTCCTAAACACCCTCTTCCTAAGTAGCAGGCTACAAAAAACATAAATCAACTGGATCAAACCTATGAGAGTTCAACACATGACATAGTGATTAATACAAAGTAAAAGACACTTAATGCACAATCCCCATAATTTATTAAGAGAAAATGTGCCAAGGTGAGAGAGAATGCCCCATAAAATAAGTGTTATAGTATGCACCCCTGGTCAATAGGACATAAAGTCTTGTTCTGAGAAAAGTGAAACCTCTAAAAATAATATAGTCTATTTCCTTTCCTACTGAAAAAAGTCCATTATTTTCAACCTTTTTATTTTGCACGCCTTTAGAGTTTTATAGAATAACGTGCAATCAACATGAACACAACATTATTATAGCTTGTTATAATAGATCGACATGCCAAAAAATATGGAATGGATCACACAATTCCTTGTGTTTTAGGTGAATGTATTCTTCTGGTTGGTTAATCATAGCAAGCCTGCTAGCTGGGCTTGAAACCAAAACCATGATGACTTGATTAGAGATGCCATGATTGCACAAGCTAATTCGAATGACATGGAAAAAATAAATGTCTATAATATTGTTGGTCATGGAATTCATCATGGGAAGGAATATTACCCGAGTATGTATCAGTGGGTCTTGTTAGAGCGTGGGTGTATAGGAGGAAATGTGGTGGGATGATGAAACTTTGGGAGGGTTCATCCTTCTTGGAGTAGATAGAAACTCTGTCAAGATGACATATATCATCCAATATTAGGGACCTTATTGTTGCAGGGACACTCTCCGTGACCATGTCACAAGAGGGTGAGAATGGGTGGTGTTGTATGGTTGGTAGAGTAGAAGGAGTCTACAGTATGGTGACTTTAAGGAGATCTAGGCTTGTTGGGAGTGAACCTCAAAAACTTGGTTGCACATATTAGAGCCTTATTCATCGAGCTGGGAGTCAAATCAGTTTAGATTTCTCAGATCAGTTATCTTTGGGAGTTGTTTGGATGATCATTCAAGGGAATAGGAAACCTTCATGTGAAGGTGAAGATCAAATATTTTCTTTAAAAAGAAATCCAAAATATAAAATCAAGACACAAATCAAACGGAAGGAATCAAGGTATGGAACAAACTGTGAGAAAACCACTAAGAGAGAATAAAGATAAAAGTACAATAAAAGTTATTCAAGAGATACCAAATACCACATTTCCAAAATGAAGAAGCTAGATCGACAAACCCAACATCCATAGAGGAAAGGGCTACACCAAGAATGTAAAGCAAGTGACTATATTGAGCTCGGCTTTGTAATGAAACTCTATATTTGATACCCAATGATGATGATAGTATTAATCACGTATTTAGATTAACCTGTCAAAAAATGAAATTAGATCACTCATGGATTTACCGTGTGTGCAAGGAGTTAACTATTTCTTTAATATGATGATGAAATGACTTCTAGCTATCTGCTAGACTACGTAGGTAAGATTTTTTCCATAGCCAACTGGATAGAGCTTCGCTGCAAGATAAACATCTATTTCCCTAACGAGGTTATCGCCTTGACAATCGTTAAATTTTCTCTATTGGTAGCCGAGTATCCATAGCCTTGGTAGAGTTGTTTTTTATTATGGTAAAGTTTTTTTTGGTGGAGTTGTTAACATGAAATAATTTTTGCATTTCTTTTCATTTGTTTTTTCTTTTCTTTTTTAACTCTTTGGCTTTAGTATGTACGGATGATTATGATGTCATCCTTTGAGGTTGGCTGCCAGGTTGGTAACAAATAATTCTCTGATATTTTACCTAGCAGATAGAAGAAGGACATATCAATGTCATTAGTACATGCATTAAAGTGAGAAATGTGCAACATACAGCCTAATATCAATAATTTCTTGAAATGACAGATCTTAATGCTAAATGTTGTGAAAAATGTGTTAGTACGCAAGGATATCAAAAATAATCTTTCATTTTAAACTAGGAGTAAATGTAGTTACCTTTTTTAATCATTCAAGCAGTACAGATCTCCTCTTATTGGACTATTAATAGACAAAACTAAGCTCAGAGTTCTAGAAATAGACAAATGACAATTCTTAGAAAATGGGCATGATACTTTTACAAGATGACGTGACATTATTTATATTACAAAGTAAATGGAAAATGCCTACAAAAGTGGCTAACTTCTCTATGTAAGTATAACACATTCAAAAGGTGGAATAAGAATTTAGTAGACCTTGAGAACTGAGGGTGAAGGATTAGCCAATGTAGCTAAGAGATATGGATACACCCAGAAGATTGACCTACCAATTTCCCTAGGATCCCTTCCTAGGGCACATAGATGATGATATGCTGGCTACATTGGTTAGGAAAGATGATAAAATGATCCTTACAACCCTGAAATGGGTATTGGGTGAAGCGTTTATGCATAGTGAGGATCATTATCATGTTAATATAGACATTTAGTCTAAGTTTGCAGACTCTTTGATAGACCTAGAAGTGTCTAGGGAAGTAATTATCTTCCTCAAAATAGGTATGCTTGGCATAATATTTTGCAGAGGACTTGAGAGTGTGCTTGTCGCAGCTCATGATTGTCATGTTTCCACTTGGGACCGACTTGAAGATCTATCTAGAGATGGGAGTGAAAGTTCTGTTTGTTCCTTTGGTTATGAACTTGAATTTCATTCCCTTGACATTCACCATTTCTAGGCATGACACAGGGTCAAATTTCTAGAGAAATATCTCGACCCAGATGTGGAAATGGACGAGGAGGTGATAGAAAGGTTCTACTTGAGGTTTATGTTCAAGAAAGATTGAGATTCGCCTACTGATTCAAGTGAAAGGGAGCCTTTCAAATCACAAGAACACTAGAAAGAGGGAGGAGATGACTTAGGGGAAGATGAACCCATCTCTCGAGATGATTGACTTGTACCAAAAAGAAATATTTTTCTTTAAAAGAAAAGAAAAGTTATAATATATATAATGTAAATGTCAAAGAAAATATCGTTAGTTTTTGCAAAATTTTGAAATGTACATAAATACCGAAGATAAATATAATATATGAAGTTTTTTTCTCATTTAATTTTTGTGGCTACATATAATTTTCCTTTCAATTACTCATTTGAATTTTTTTGTTTCTTTAAATAATTGAAATAAACCTTTAACACTTTCTTCAAAGAAATGAAATATCATAACTAGGGGCCTTACCATCATACACATAACAATAGCAGGGAAGAAAATACCTTTCTAAGAATGTGCATGAGAAAGTGGAAAACTTGTTGCATTGGCATGCTTTCTATTAACAGACAAAAGGGGTTAGCGCAACTTAACTGAAATCATCGTTAAAAAAAAACTTGATGCGCAATGACGAAAATCATGAAAGATCTAGTGAAGACTAACAAGGGGAATGACAACTATACATGGGACACCAAAAATATGTTGTCATGTACAATAGATATTATTGAAAGAAAAAAAAACTAATGTAACCTAACTATTTACACTAATTTAATAGCTAAGACTTTTACAAGAAGCCATTTATTGGACTTGGGAAATATCTACCCTTGCGGGCTAGATTTTTATTTTCAATTAATGGCTTTAGGTTTTTTTTACATAAGAAAGGTAACATGGGTATTACCATTCTTGGGTGTGATACATAAGAGGTGAAGACATTAAAATCTATTTTGGGTACTTCCTCTAACATCATAGGAGACAAAGTCTCAAGATCTTTGAAAAGATTACTTTCATGCTCTTACATGAGCATGACCTCAACAACCTGACAAGAAAAGGGATCCAAATAATACTTGATTGGGAATCTGCAGGCCCTTTTAAAAGGAGTAGTGGGAGGGGGCACGTTGGTATTTTCTTGGGGTTTGATGACTATAGGCTCTATTGTCTAAGATGCAGGGGATGAATATTCCAAAATAGTTAGAGTGCATTCATTGAACGATGTGCATAAGGCATCTAGCTCATCCCAAAAATACACATTTTCATCCTCTACTTCTCCTTGCTCAGCAAAAGGGTTAGCATGAGATTCCCATGGTGGAACCTTTTCTGAAGGGATCTCCAAAACCTCTAAAACCTATGGAGTAGGGACCTCATCATTTTTGAGGAAACAATGAAGCTCAAAAAAGAGAATACTAGGATCATCAGCCTTCAGATGTAGTAGGGGAAGGCTATCTTCTTTGTGGGTCTCGCTTTCTTGTTTCAACTATGGGTATTGCTGACTTTGTTCTTTTCTTATGCTTTGAGAAGAAAACCACTGTTCCAACCTTGAACAATGAAATAGTATATAGCATTAGGGACTGGAAAGAGAATTATGAAAAATCACTCCAATCAGGTTCATCTCCCATTGGAAATGAAACTTTTGGAACCTCTTCATTTGTGAACTGGTTCTCTATGAAAATTTCTTCAGGAAGATAGGATTACTTAGAAGAGGCCTTGAGAATTTCCAAGGAATTCTAGAGGAACCTCTGCTAGTTTTCTAGCTCAATTATCCTTAGTTCACACTAAAAGTTGAGAAACATCTCCCATGTGCTGGGAACTGGATGCATGTGATAAGGTTGAGGAAAAAATAAATCAACATAATTATAGTAACTAGAGTCCATAACCTAACTAGACCCCAAATATTTATTTTCGTGTGCACTTTCTTGCTACATTAAAGCTAAAAAATCCAAAGCATGCACTGAATTTGCAGCTATGTTTAGCTCGGTCACACCAAACATGCCAAGAAAATTGTTGATCCCTTGGCTCGGCTCATGCCTAACCGATGGGAAATCTAAAAGTGTTTCAGGTAGTGGGATGGGTTGTGCCATGCAACACAATGTCTAGTAGAGTTTAGAAGCTAACTCTTTGTGTTTGGTGTTTGGGAGAAGGAAGGGAGAAACCTTTAACAAACAACCTAAGCTAAGGGGAGGCGAAGCATCAAATAAAGGATTTGTTGGATGGGATTAAGAATTTTTCAGATGATATTTGTAGGGGATTCAACCCTTCTAGTCAGAACTTCATTCATTCATCTATTTCCGATAAGGTGCACCACATTCGATTCATTATTGACAGGATAAAGAGGAGCCAAAGTCATTGGACATAGGGCTCACACATTCATATCCTTCCATGGGAAGCATCTGCAAAGATATGAATTAAGGAACATCACTAATAAAGTAAGTGCGATTCTCCTCAACAAGGGACACAGTATATGAATCTATTTATTAAAAAACATAAATAGTTCATATAAGGGTCAAAAGAAAAGACATCACTTCCTAAACACCCTCTTCCCGAGGGGAAGGCTGTAGAAACCATAAATCAATTGGATAAAACCTATGAGAGTTTAACACATGACATAATGATTAATAAAAAGGAAATGACACCTAATGCACAGTCCCCATGATTTATTAAGAGAAAACATGCCAAAGCGAGAGAGAATTCCCCAAAACATTAATGCTATAGTATGCGTCGTTGGTCGATAGGCCATAGAGGATTGATCTTAGAAAAGTGAAACCTCTGTAAATAATATAGTCTATTTCCTTGCCTACTGAAAAAATTCTAATATTTATCACCTTTTTTAATTTTGCAAGCCTCTAGGGTTTTATATAATAACCCACGGTCGACATGATCACATAATGATTATAGTTTATCATAATCAATTTACATGCCAAAAAATATGGCATGGATCTCTCAATTCCTTGTGTTGTAGACAAATGTATTCTTTTGATTGGTTAATCATGGTAGGCCTGTCAGCTGGGATCAAAAGAAAAACCATGGCAGCTTGATCAAAGATACCATGATTGCACAAGCCAATCTAAATCACATGGAAAGAATAACTGTCTATAATATATTTGGTCATGGAATTCCTCACATGAAGGAATATTCCTTGAGTATGTATCAGTGGGCCCTATTAGAGTGTAGGTGTTAGGGAGGACATGTGACAGGCTTGTAGAACTTTGAGAGAGTGCATCCTTCATGAAACATATCAGCCATCATCGGGGACCTTGGTGTTGTGGGCGTGCTCCGCATGACCATATGACTGGAGGGTGAGCATGGGCAGTGTTCTATGACTAGCGGTGTAGAAGGATTCTACACTAAGTAATGTGTAGCTTCATAAAAATAAAGTTTCAGGGTCAATGGAAGGGATACAATGTTAAAGATACATGTGAGTTTCATTTTCTTTATATGAAAAAGGCATAGACATTAAGAATTTATCGTATGGAAATTTTTCTTTCTATTTCCCATAGAGGTGTAACAAAATATTATTATTATTTTATTGTCTTCTACTTAATCTCAATATTTATTGTGAATATACTATAAAATGTATTTTTTAGCCTACCAAAGGTTATCATGGGGAAACTAGTAAAAGTTTGATGTAATATTCAGAATAAAAGAAGATAGTATTAGATGTAAGAGTCAAGTACAAAGGAATTCCCACCAATTTATTATATTGTGTTCCATCAACTATAACAAAACACTTGGTAGAATAATTGACTCTATTTAAAAATAAGTTAGTGTGAACTTACTATTTTCCATGAAGTGTCATATAATTTCATCAACATATTTGATTTGAGTAACACAAAATTCCTTTTGTAAAATATGAAATTTTTAGACCAAGGAAAAAGTGTAACAAACCCAAGTTAGTCATCTCAAGATACTTAAATAATAATGATTTGAAATTTTTGGTGTAATTAAGGTGTTTAACCTAGTCATGATAACCTCACCCAAGTCCTTATTACACATATCACTAAATTTTACTTAGTGATCACATTACTCTTTAGGAGCATCTCCACTTTTGGTGGTTATATCAGGTCATCTCTTATCCACCTCAAGTGTATCTTCCACTTTTAGTGGTCTTATCACACTATCACTTTTCCACCTTATGTGGGTGATAGGTTTTCATTGCATAGTATTGTAAAATTTGTCACCATCTTGTTTATTCACCTTGCTTGAATATGAATTTTTTATTATGTATGTACATTTTGATGTCCATTAGAAATATCATCATTCTTTCATTATGATGCAATATTCTTGTAATTCTCTTGTGGAAGTTATCTTGGTCTTCTCTTCGATCTCGGGGGTGTTGTAGATTTACCTAAAATTATAACATGGTATTAGAGCTCTCAAGATGTGAAAACTCCTTCTCAAGAGTTGTGGTTTTGGCTTGAAACAATTATTGAGTGCAATTAAAGGTTGTGTGGGCATCGTGATTGCATCTGGGATGTCTTTTCAAAAAATGTTGACTATAGATATGACTATATATAAGTAAAATTATTTATGTAGCAAAATTTTTAGTTTGAGGGTCATTTGGCCCCTTTCGAACCACATCTTACATGATTTCCCTGTTTTTATTTCTGCTCATTTTTAATTAAATATGGCTATTTATTTATAAATGATAAAAATTGTTTTTGAGGCAAATTTCTTTTTTCCTAGGCAAGCCATTGGCCCCCTAAGCACCCAGATATTTATCACATCTTTTTATGAGGAAATAAAATGTTATTTTTGTACATTGCTTAAATCTGGGTAAACAAATTATTCTAGGTAATTTGGACCCAATTTGTTAGATTTTCATATTGTTAATTCTGCATAGTTTGTATATGGTTGGAAACATCCTTTTTCTGCAAAATTTATTTGTAGTAAGATTTCCCACATACCTCTTTGTTAGCATATTGTTGTGGTAGGTGGATTTGATTTTTCTAGAAGCCCATAGAGCTTGGTGGTAGTTTTGATTCATCAGTTTTATATTTTCTCAACAAAATTTGCTTGTGGCACAAGTGTTGTTCATATCTACATTGTGAATTTTCCCATGCTATTTTTTTGACACTTCAGTTGCTAATTTCTTATTTGGGCTTACCTTGGCTCAAATCAACATATTGAATCGTCTTCTTAGCTCACATGGTTCATGTCCAAGATATCTTCATGCACATCATATTTTCAAGGTGCATTGATTTTTACAAGTTACCGTGTACATTCTTTATTGTCCGTTGGCTTGTAATCCCATTGTATTTTCTTTCCAAATTCTATTGGACTGTGAGATTTTTATTCACTGGAAAACTCAATTTCCTTTGGATAGCCCACATTTTTTGGTCATGTTTGGATCGATGATCCATTGGTCTATGTGGAGTGTTGATGAGATTCAACTTGGTATTGACCACATACACTTTTATTTTGGGTAGAAAATTTTATTTTGCAACTTTAGAGGCTTCGTTTGGGTTAATACATACTATATTTTAGATGCCATTATTTTTTAAAGTTTATAATTTTTTTCTATTTTTTTCCTCTATTAGTTTGTAGCAATGGTAGGCAAAAATATCACTTTCAAAACTTGGTCTTTTTTGGCCTAGTTTGGAAATTGTAATGCTAGGATCTCAGTTTGGTCTTGTGTATTAGTGATTTGAGTATGATATAGTCTACTTGTGATAGTTGTAAATATCAAAATCAGAAGTCAACTTTTCTCTTGATTTCCAAGTGGCTATTGTAAATGTGCTAAGTATAAAGTGTCAAATTATGGGGGGATAATCAATTGTTGATCTTTATTTTTGATTTGAGAGGTGTATCATTGATGTAATCATGGGTTATAAACACATCCTTCTATAATAAATTTGACTAAGGACAATTATGAGTCATGGGAAAAGGAATAATCACACATTGTAGGTGGCTTGACCTCTTGTGTCATCTTTATGGACTCATTCCTGAGCCAAAGTCATAGGAGAAGAAATGATTTTGAGGAAATAAAATTGATCATATCATAGAATTGATTGGTTACAACATCATTTTGAGTCTCTGCCATGAAATCTACCCAAAGTTTCAAGGTATTTAGTGCCCATACATAGTTTGGACCATTATTTGGGAGCATTTTGGAGATCCACATGTTCCTCCTTTCTGAGATGATTTTGCCTCAAATTACCTATTTCCACCTGATGATGTTGAAAAAATTCCCTTTGATGATGATACCTTAGAGGAGTTTGAATATGATGCAACACTTGAGAGTTATGATGAACTGAAGACTCCACATACAACTCCTACTTATCTAGTTTTGATCACACATTATCTTTTGTTGGTGAATCCAGTGAGTCATTTCAAGAGATATCTATTTATCTACCTGAGTGGGATTCCTATTTTCCATACATTGGTTCATTTTTTTTGGAGAATCACATCTTATATTTGGGAGACAAATTTGAGATAATTCTTCTACATTTTCTTTGTATATTGACATCCATGAGTCTCCTTGTTCATTTGATTTGTTACATTTCATGGTTTAGTTTGATCAAGCTTGGAGAGTCCCATTTAATTTTTAGAGAAATCTATCCTATTTAGTGATAGTCGTGCCACCAATTTTATCACTTCGTCTTTTTCTTTGGAGCTTGTTCAAAATAAGTTTCCATTGCTTTCTTATTTTTCACCTTCTAACATGATTGGGTTTGTTCCTGATTTGTTCATGACATCTTGATCATCCAAGGACTTGGTGACATATGTGAAAATTTTAGAGACATAATCATCATCCTACATTTTTGGTTCCACTTCTAAATTCATGTCTAGAATGGGAAGCATTCGTGCATTTTTTACTTGGTTTATCTTCTTTCCAAGGAGAGAAATGTTGTTTGTAGGCATTATAATATGTTCTTCCTTTAAACACCCACCATTTTTGCAGGACATTGTTCATTATGGGGGGACTATTTTGTCTCATTCTTTCCTTCCTATTGGAGGATACTTGATTCTATATACATGATGTATGTATTCCTTGGGGGGCCTTGAGCCCTATGTGCATCGTGATTTTTTTATTTCTTTTCTATCTTTTGGAGAGGAGTTTTCTCCCACATGGTTTTCTACCTTTCTCCATATTGAGAGATTTCATTTGCAATGTACATGGGTACCTAATATGGCCTAGTAGTCAAGACCAAAATTGCATCATTGCATAATAAGTGTACTCCCTAAGTTGCACTTTAGGGTGGGTGTTGGTGTAATTAAGGTTTTTTACATAGTGATGACCCCACCTAGGTCCTAATTACACATATCACTTAAGTTTACTTGATGATCACATTACTCTTTAGGAACACTTCCATTTTTGGTGGTTATATCAAGTTATCACTTATCCACCTCAAGTCGATATTCCACCTTTAGTAGTCTTATCACACTCACTTTTATGCCTTATGTGGGTGATAGGTTGTGCATTGCATAGTATTGTGAAATTTTTGACCATCTTGTTTCTTCACCTTTCCTATATATGTATGGTTCATTATAAACAATTTGACATCCATTAACAATATCAGAATTCTTGTATTGTGATGCAGTTTTCTTGTCATTTGTTTGTGGAATTTAGCCGGGTCTTTCTTTGATCCTAGAGAATTTTAGAGTCACTTAAAACTCTAACAAAAATCATAAATATTCTTGGTGGATGTTCTTTTGATTATTATGTTGTCAACATAGAGGAGCAACGTTAGGAGTTTCCCTCTATTTTTTAAGTGTAGATTTTTGGGTTAGAGGGTCTCTATGTAAAACTAGAATTGAAATGAATTACATTCCTATTTTTATACCAAGATTAAGGATCTTTTTTTATTCATATAAGGAATTTTTTAGTTTTCACTCCTAGCTAGAGCTCTCATTATTGATAGACCTCAAAGGTTTGAATATATAGATTTCATTTTGCAAGTATCCTTGCAATTAGTAACTTTGATGTCCATTTGATGGAACCACAATATATTTGTTACAAATAAGGAGATGGAAATATTGTGGGATTACTATTGGAGAAAAAGTTTAATGATAATAAAAAACCCTCAGTTTGTAAGAAAATGTTTGCTACAAGTTAGGATTTTAACTACCAATATACCCATTTTTTGCATATACCTCACTAAATCTCTTCCTATAAAAAGTGGTCTCAAGTCCCATTAATTGTTCTTTAATGATTTTTTTTCCATAGTTTCCTTTCCATTGAGGATTCTTAGAATCTTTATAAGTCTTAAGATAGTGTTCTAATTCCAACTATGCCAAGTGCACAACAACATAATAACTATGTGATATTATTGTGCTTCATTCACAGGGATCCCTTGTCAATGCACTAACCTCTTTGCACATCGTTTGGACCAATTTAGATTGAGGTTGCAGCTTATCATCTAAATTATAGTTTTTCTCATAATAGGAGTTATCAAATTTTTATTTTTTTCATGGTAAATATTTGGAGTATGTGTGCTAATTCCACAATACACTTGAGGAGTTGATGTTGGCTCATAAACTTGAGTTTGTTCATTGAACAATACACCTCTCCTATAAAGTACTCTTTTGGTCCCTAGAATAATAAGACAATATGCCTTAACATATTCAAAACAAAAAAGATACAAGTTTGATCATTTATTTTCATATTTTTATGCGTACCATGTAATTTACAATTTATTTGATTGTATAATTTTTGTGCTTAGCTACACCATTATACCGAAGGGTATTGTCTTCAATCTACTGAAGTTGAATTCTTACTTGTTCATAAAAGGTAAGTATTTGATTATTTTCAAACTCTCCTCCATTTTATATTTTTTGAGTTATTGAATCTTTCTCTTTAATAGATTTTCAATTAGGGCTTTAATTTTTTTGAAAAGTTAAAAAAATTTAATTTTTTTATAGAACAAGTTTACTCATATTCTATTCAATAGAAATTATGAACAAATAAAGGTAAATATTTATGTTTTTGAAAGGAGACATCAAGTAAGGACATGAGATTACTAAAAAATAACCAAAATTTGTCATTTCCCTTTCAAAAAACCTTTGAGAAATGTCCATCTATGTCTTACTTGTGAAGTGCACAACCTAAAAAGAACCATGTGTGAAATAACATTTCTATAAACTAATAACCATGTCATTCTTGTTGATATCCAGAAAATGATTGATATATTAGATGATCATAGTGTTCATGCTTAGGGAATTTACGTGTGAAGGATGACTAAACACAAAGTTATCAAATTTGTACATTCTTTTGTGGTGATCAACCTTTCTAGTGGCTAGAATAGCATATTGGTATTCATTATGGAAGATAACAACTTATACAGGTGTAAATGCAATTGTTTTGCCTTCAATTGATTGAGTGATGTGATGAATCCATAGGAGTTTCATATAAAATTTTGGAAGGTGAAGAATTTTGTTGAAAATACTGTTTTCCATCTCAACATTCCCTTTTGTTTCAACAGTGAGAGGATAAGAGTTGCCCAATTTTTTAGTTGTATAACTTTGGTCAAGATTGTTAAATAGTAAGGAATCATATGAAATGTGATGGGAAGCTCCTAACTCCAAAATCCATTCAAATACACATGATTTGGTGGTTGTTGTAGAATGAGGATTACTATTTTTAGAGGGAGGAAGCTTTGTTTTTCTATTTCTTCTTCCAATTCTGACATCTTAAAATAAGTGATTTCATGATGGTTTGTGTTCTTATTCCAAGTGTAAACTTATTTTTCACAATTTACATTTATTTTTCTTTTACCATTATTTTGATGAGAGAGAGAGAGAGTCTTGCAGAGTTCATTTATTGCTTTTAGGCATAGGATTTTCTTTACCTTTCCCTTGGACTAGAACACAATTCTAACATTTTGGATAATTCTTGGAAAAACTATCTTTAAACCTTAGTACCCCATCATGTTTACCTATTTTTGATTAACTAAGATACCTTGAAGAAAATGTGAGAGCATAATATTGGTTATTTGTAGTAAGCCACTAAATTCTAGGGTTGAAACTTGAAAAAAAAACCAACATGAAGACTTGAATGTGCAATAAAAAGAAAATAAAACTATATAATAGTGATCTTTATACTTGCATGTTTCACATGGTAGATATTTTATAGCTAATCATACCACACTAAGGTTTATTGATCCTCAAAACCACTCTATCTACCATAAGCCATTACCCACATACATATAGACATACAATAAATTAATTGAAGCTAAAATAGTTAAGGGAAATTTAGATTAAGGGTGGCATTGTTACCACATTTTTATTAGAAATCTATAATTGGAATTCACTATAATTATTCTAATTATCTTCCATAATGACCCTTAATTATTATCTCTCTATGAACTTTTATAGATGAATTAAGGGGTAGGGATAGGATTTAGAGAGTAGTTATCTAAAATAATGAGTCTCCTTAAGAGATAGTTAACTAGTAAAACATAGTTCTTCTAAGGAGTAGTCTAACCAATAAAACATATCTAATTAAACATATAAATTTACTATTAATACATATAGCATGTAGATAAGTGAACCCTAATTAAAGAATTATAATGAGGATCAATGGGTTATTACAAGTACATCCTATAATAATGTTGTGATGAATACATAAATGCATCTTAAAAGCATACAAATGTGTATGATTAGTTAAACACACTAACAAGGTAAGGGAGATTGAACATAATAGTTACACCAAAATTGACATATTTTTGAACCACTCTAAGGATATGCACATAGGAAACTAGCTCCTTGCAAAAAACCACAAAATCAACAAAATTTCACTTTTGAGGGATACAATTTTCTTTTGTAAACCTCTTGTTGGATCATCCTTTTAAATTGATGACATGTAACCGATTAAATGTTTGAAGATGTTAAGTTGATGATCATGCAAGGCACTAAATCAGTTAATGTATTGTATTGTCATTGATGTCAACATAATATAATCTGTATGGTCATGGAGATATTGCCAAAGACTTCAAAGAACTCATGAATCAAGGATATGCTAATTAGTAATGAATACAAGTCTAGTATTCACTAAGTGACTGAATACACCAATGGAGTGCACCCGATGGTCAGAGTAAAAGAAAAAAGTTATAGTGTTTCCCGATGAAAAAATACACAGAATTATCGACGAGCAGAGTTACAGTGTTGCCCGACGAGAAAAAAACAAAGTAACCTGAAAGACAAAATTTTAGTGTTGCCCGACGGAAAATACAAGGATGGAGATCCCGATGACAATTGAAGTCACACCGATGGAACAGTCAGTTATCACTGATGACTAACTAAAGTATTGACCGACAGAATAGAGAATTTAGAAAATGACAAAATGCCTAGCTAGCAAGAAGCTAAAGATAGAGTTAACGGATACTTATCATTGTTTTATTCATCCAGATAAAGCCAGAGATAAGTAATTGATTTAAAGCTGATTTTTACAGTTGGCAAGAAGATATCTGCGAGATAAATTAGGAGTTATTCTTTAAATCAAATTGGCTGGATTGTTTATCATGCCAAGAATCAAGAACCAAGAAACAATGAATATTATGTCTATATAAGAGACGAGATTAATTCATTTTAAAAAGAAGGGATTAAGGGGAGTGAATAGAAAGAGGATGCTAAAGAGAAAGTAATGAAGAACAACTTCAGGCAGTGTTGATAAAACAAGCTAAAGGAGAGCTAAGGAATTCTGCAGACAACTGATGAACAATGAGCACAACATCACAAAGAAGAAAGTGTGGAGCACAAGGATTGAATTGATACATTGGTCAAAGAGGTACTGTACTTAAATAGATCTGAAAATCTGCAATTTAAGTTGCAATATCAACAGGTCAAAATATTTTATTTTAACCATTGAAGCATCAAGTCTCTTAACTATGAAGGAATTAACAATATTCTATATATTGAGGTACATCTCAAGGAGTGCCAAAAAGGTTGATTCATGAAAGTAGCATTGGATATGCCTGATGCCTATTGACAGTCTAAGAAAGAGGCTAATTCAAGGATGGTAGCATTAGATGCCCGATACTAAGTGACAACCTCTATGTATAAAATTCTCTAACAAGGTCACACCTAACAGTGTATTCATAACCTTTAATAGGGTTGGCTCTTAACATGGCTCACTTCAGAAGAGTGAAAATTTGGGGTACCAGTCCCAGTGGTTTTTTTCCCTTAATAGGGTTTCTATGTTAAAATTCATGTGTTATGTGTGTATGATTCATTTCTTTACTGTTTTGTATCTTACATAGTTCATTCTGGATATATCGGTATACTCTGCATATTTACTATATTTCAGTAAATAGATGACTGCTTATCGGTAAACATAAAGAAGAAGGTTTAATAGAGCAATCCAACAGGTAGTAAATTGATATAAGTTATTCAAGGCATTATTCTTGTAAGACAGAAGATAACTTGAGAAATAATTTGTGGTTATAAGTTTTGAAGGGTTGATTTAAGGATTAATTTTTGAGGACACTGATTCACCCCCCCCTCTCAGTTATAACTAACAATTGGTATCAGAGCTTGTGTGCTTAGAAGGAAGGTTTCAAGACCTAAACCAAAGATCACAAGATGAATAGATGAGATGTGCCTAATTTGAACAAAGATAATTTTGCTTCATGGTAGAGCATGATAATACTCCACTTATCAGGTATTGGTAATGATGTTACTCAATTCCAAGAAACTGAATATGTGTTTCCCATAGGAGCACCAATAGTTGAACACATGAGAGAGAAGCATGAAAACAATGACATGATGATAGAGATTTCTTCTCACTCTCTGAAGATGTCAAAGAATGCAAAGCTGCAAAGCAGATGTGGGACAAATTGAAGCTTGTACATGGTGGTGACAAAAATGTTGAGAGCCAAGGTAGAAAGCCTTAGAGGAAAGTTTGATGATCTCAAAATGAAAGAAGGTGAAAACATCACTCAGTACAACACAAGAATCAAAGAGGTAGTCAATGTAATCTGAGGAGTTGGAGGTGTACTAGAAGAAGATACAGTGGTAAGTAAAATTCTAAGAACCTTACTGCCTACTTATGCTATTAGAGTATCTTCCATTCAAGAAATGAGAGCAGTAGCAAATAGCAATG
>MU227649.1:2852481-2896242 GCA_018584345.1 Thuja plicata | reverse complement strand
TCTAACCCTAACCCTATTTTACTGTGCTTTAATAAAATACAATATCTGGGGGCCGGTACTACCTGCGCCACCCTACAAAAGACCTGGAGATGAAATAGGTCTGCCATGTCAGAAGAAGAAGACAAGAATATACATCAGAAGAATCAGCCTCGAGAAGAGAGCTGGAGAGAAGAAAGAAGGAAGTAGGTCCCCCGGGGACCGAGGCTACATGCCTCATAAATGGGAAATGCGGCGCCCTGTCTTCAATGTGCCAGGTGTACCTTTGAACGGTGCCTCGAGAAGATCACCCTGTCAGAAGCCAACTTCCGAGCCAATGCCTCTTGATGTGCCCAACTACCCTCTAAAAGTCTTTATTAACCACCTTTGAAAGTGATCGGTCGGCCTCGGGGACCGAGACACAGATCACTTTAAAGAATACAAAATTTTGGATCCAGAACTCCGGGATCCGGGAACTTACGCCCCCAAAAGAATAAAGAATGTTTAATGCTCAAGTTTCCCTAGTTCCCAGAGAACACTCAAGGCTGTTTATTATCGTTGAAGGCCTGAAGGATGTGGAAAATGCCATCTTCATCAATCTTCCTTAGGCTGGCCCTTCTGTATCTAGCCACTTCAACTTGTTCCGCCAGGTCCGGAACATTATTTCTGAACTCGTCTGCCATCCTTGCAGCATCATGGCCCTTAAGCACTATTTTGGTCAGTTTTTCCATTCGGGCCCCATCCATCCCCTCCGGGGATTGATACCGAGATGCCATCATTTCATCAAAATTCCCCAGAACTGACTCCTCAGGGGTATAAGTATTTGTACCAAGGGGATCAACCCCGGAAGTTTTTATTACAAATGACTTGTATAAATTAGAAGAATACTTCATCGTGTTTACCTTTTCTTGTAAGGACTCTACCAGTTGCTTGGTTACCTCCAATGTGAGGTCCAGTCTGGAGTGCTGTGCCCTTACAAAATCAAATGATTCCTCACCCAGAATTCTGGACTCAGAAATTATATCTTCCCCAAGGGTGAGGAGCTCTTCGAGCTCTACCTTCCACGCCTGGTAATTCTCAGCGTCACTCTCCCACTTCTCAATCAGCGCTTCTGCTTGTAAAATAATCTTCCGGGCCGTATATAAATTTGGGAGAGTGGCCGCTAGGAAACGCCGGGTGTTTCCTATCTGTAGAGTGACCCATTCGTCTACTGCCTGGGCCTTCTTTTTCATTACTCGCAGGGAGTCTATGTCACTCTGCGGTAATTCCTCTGTCATGGAGGTCTATGGAGGGGCAGCGTTGAGGGGTTGGGCCAGCTCTGTAAGTAACCCCATAAGGTTTGCATTCTTCTCTTTTTCTGCCTTGAGCCTCTGGGCCTCCTTTTCATATCAGGCCTCCACTGCCCATGCTACCTCCTTCAGCAGGTCCACTTCGCCGTGCTTTCCCCTTTTACCCAGGGATACCTCTGCGATATTATAAACTGCGGGATCCACAGTTGCTTCATCGGCATCTGGGGAAGGTGTTTCCACCACTGCAACTGTTTCTCCGCCCAGCCTAGTCCGAAGGGTATGAACTGTCCGGGCCTTCTTTGCTCTTGGCGGAGCCTGCGCTAGGGCCATCATTTCGGCCAGGGAGAGAGGGACTGTTGGAGCGGATTGGGCTTTCTTTTTTCTGCTTTCTGCTAGCCATGGAGGTGGGAGAGGTGGTCTTCCTGCCAGAGTTTTTTCTTTAGATTCTCTCCCGGTGTCCGGTGGCGACTGCTCCTTTTCAACATATACTTCCTCTGTTTCTCTCCCTACAGGAACTTCTTCTTTAGCATCCTCAATTTCTATCTCCTCAGCCTGGTCCCGGATGTCAATTGATGTGTCTAGACCTTGGTCGGCTTCTTCGGGGATCTCTTCTTCATGCTACTCTTCTTCTTCTTCTTCATCTGTCGGTAGTAGGGGCGGTATCGGGCCAAGATTCAGAGTTTGGGCTGCTGTGATTACCTACCCAAAGGTTGCCCCCGGGAGTGGCCTTAGGAACACGGAAGTTGGAGTTACGGTTGGTCCCGATGTTCCGAGTCTGGGTTCCCTAGCGGATGCCTTTTGTTCACTTGGTGGCTGTTGGTCCACTCCCGGACCTTCTATTCTTGGGGCCCCGAAGATAATCTCTGGTTCTAGCCTCTTTTCTTCTATTTGCTACTCTTCTTGTTTCGTAGCTTCTACTTCCCAGTCCTCTGGATCCACAGCCTATTTCTCTTGCTCCGGGACTTCTGTCCCCGCTTGTGTATCGTCCCCTTGTAAATTTCTGAACTCATCGGCTGCAAACATGTCAAACTCCTCCTCCAGAGGGGTACTAGCTGGGATGTCTACCTATTCTGTTTCCTTCTCCGATTCCGGGGAACTAGAAGAAAGGATTTCCACTTCTTTTGGGAGGGAAGCCCTTGGCGCTGGTTCTGCCTTGGGCTGTTTGATGTGCTTTCTCTTCCTCCGGGTGATTAGAGGCGGCCCCGCGTCTGCTATTGTTGCTGCCTCCATAGGATCCACCCCCATCACCTTCGCCATTAAGGCTACCAGCGATGGGGAGGAAGGAGGACAAATTGGTCTGGCCATTAGCGGGGGAGTGGCAAGCCTTGTGATCAACTGCTCCCTCATTTGTTGGGAGGCTGCTACAGATTGTTTGATCTGTTCTTGAATGGGTACTTGCTGCACAGGGGGAGTTGTATCTATCCTCTTTCCCTTATCTATACCTTGTGCCGAAGTCCCGACCCCCGGAGTCAACTTTGGTACCGGTGGTGGTGTTGCTTTTGGTACCAGTCTAGAGGCTAGGCACGTACTCCCAGGGCACACCTTCTTAAAATAGGCATGACTTCTCTCGACCACTTCCCAAGTGAAGTCCTCAATTGTGTGGTCCTCCTGGATAGCCCAATTCATTGCCGGCAGTGGCATTTTGTCAATCCCCTTTTCTTTGTACTAGGGATCTATGGTGGGGGCGTCGTCTGAGAAGCCCGCTGGGAACCTCTGGAGCTTTAGCTCCTGCATCATTTCGGTCGTCATTCTATCATAATACCAGCTATGCATGTCCATGTCATCCTGGTGATCTGCCTAGAAGTCTTTCATTTGTGCATGGTGGGGCTCTGAAGCCCGGGGCAGTGCCGTTGCAATTCTGCCATGCGGATGAAATTTTTTTGGCACCAGATAAAATTCCTGCAAGTTATAACATTGTAGCTCATTATCTGCCTCCTTCACGGCAGCCAGATTGCAGGTGTAGTTCCCACAAGAGACTGGGAATGAAACATTGGAGACCTTCTTGAGGGCCAAGAAGGCATGTAATTCCATCATCTGCCGGTAATATTCTAGCAGCATGATCTTGTCCCCGCAATGCTTGGGCAACAAGTAGGGTTTCCTAGAGAAGCCAGCGACCCTAATGTATGTGTGCTACTAGAACTGGATATAGTAGTGCCCATAACTACTAACCAATTTCATCACCTCAGTAGACAGGCGGTATCCGGCATCCCGGGTGCGTGTGAGCAAATGGTAGTAAACGAAGGAGTCGTTTACCCGGTAGTAACTAGGGAAGCTGGCTTCCCATTGAATCTATGGAAAATGGTCCCACGGTGCTTTATGTCCCCAGCCAAGTTCAAGAATGCCATCTGTAAGTAGGCCATTAGAGTGGGGCCTCTATTGGGCCAAAGCCCAGAAAATATAAGAAGTCATGTAGAACTTCTTCTTCTCATTCAGCTGCAGGAACTGGGAGTCGACATGATTGGAGATATTGGTCACCCAGTCGAAGAATTCTCCCTTAGTGGAGATGCCCAGGAGGAAATAGTACATCCATTTTGCAAATTCCTAGGCGGAGGGTTGCCCAAATACCCGGGCCAATGCTATCATCCCCATTTGGATGTTTTCCTTGAATTCAGAGTGGGGGATATCTATCTTCATTCTTTTTGGATCCCTCTTTGGGACCTTTATCCAGTTGGTGTTCATGTACACTCGGGCAACATCCTCCAGCTGGTTGAATTGTTTCAAGGCCTCTGTCCTTGTAACCACCGAGGACCTATCAAATTGCAGGATACCCAGGCCCGCTTGGAAAGTAACTGGGTCAAGGGACACCAGTGGAGTGGGGAATCCTGTAGGTTCTGCAGCCGCGAGCATGACAGCCCAGACAGAAGAGTTATAGTTGGCCGCCAGAGTGAGAACAAGCTCTGGAGACTGCACGGAGCATGGGAAGCAAGCTGCCCAGAGAATTCTGAAACCTCCGACGTTGGTTGCAATTTTGTCTCCAGCCTGTCGCTGGATATGAATTATCTTTACTAGGGCCTGCATTTCTTCCCAGGTCCCGACACTGGGGTCGATCATCAATTTTACCTGGGACTCAATCTTTGAGCCCACAATCTCCTCACCTTGCATAAACTTCATGGTGAGGGGAAGCTTTGCCAGGGCCTTCTCTATTTTTGACTTTGCCGCTGCCCTGGTCTCGGTTGTGGATGGCAACTCCGGACTTCCGGGAGGAGATGATGCGGATGCTTCAGACATGGTTGTAAAATGAAGTCTGGACCTGCGAGACAAAGAGACCATCAGAACATATTTATCAAAATAAAATAGTAACTCCAGGGTCCAGAGTTCTTACCATTTCGCCGTTTGCTTTTTCTGAAAAGTTAGTTTTACGTATAAGTACCCGAAAAGAAAAACATAATCTTAGCATTTTTCATTATATCTCTAGGTCCGGGAAATTTTATCACCCTTGACGAAGACATAGGATGAATGGTGGAAAGAGGCCCGAGGCCTAGAGAAATGACCGTTAGCAAAGAAGAATGTGGAAGCAGGTCCACGTGGACGCCACGTGCGCTAGCATTGAATGGATGTGATGGCACTGGCGGCGGAGCCAACTGTTTGAACATGCGAAAAGGGAAAGCCACTTGGCCAGAAGTAATTGCATGTATGGAAAATAAATGAGGCTCTGACAGCCTTGATGGAGGAGAGAGAAAACTACCTGTTTGAAACCGGTCGAGAGCCGAGTTTCAAACAGGTGGTTTTCTGCCTCGAAGCAAGCTTGGAGGCGAAAAACCAACAGCAAGGGCAACTCGACCAACTTGTCGAGCCACCTGGAAGGATATACAGAGAGCTGAGGGGTATATACATGGAATGGAGGAGATATAAAAGGGTTACTTATAGAAATATACATATATATAACTTTGTACACACGGAAGGACTCCCGCGGGAGAAACCAGACAGAGCTGAAACAAGAATATACAACTACTTACATTATGTTCATGCTATCTACAGGCTTATTTACAGACTATTTACATACTATCTACATCTGCACAGAAGGCAGACAACCTTCTGACAGAGCCGAGCCACCAACAAGCGGTAAAACCAGAAGACCAAAGAAACAACAGAGAAACAAAGCAAACGGAAACAAAAATGCGCAAACCCAAAGAAAACCAGAAAATGAAAGTAAAAGCAGAAAGGAGGAAAGGCAGAAGAACCAACCTGAAAATGTAGAAGGCAGAGGAAGGGAAAGATTACCAGGAGAACTCTACAACAACTTTGAATCGTCAAGCCGTCGAGATCACCACCACGAAGGACTAGCGTACGTCTGAGAACAGTAGAAGGTGTTAAGCTTTGATTATCACAAATTTCTCTGTAACTATTCTGCTAATCACTTTGAAAATCGCTCTATTTTCTCTCTAAGTGCTCGAAGATTTTAGTCGCGGTAAGTGTGAAAATGACAGGTGAGTCTATTTATACCCGGGGTAAAAAATAATCCTCCTCATTCTAGAGATTTCAGGTTAGGCAAAATATCCAGACTCCGGGCTCGGGGATTCCTTACGATGATATTCCTAAGACTTAGGAACATCATCACAAAGAATCCTGGAGTCTGGAATCCAGCTTCCAACCAAAAGGCAACCTCCGGGATCCGGGATCTCGGAGGGGAAAAACAAACCCAGAGAACAACACACACCGAGGAAGAAAACCCCAGAGAAAGAAAGCAGAAAAGAAAAAGAAAGACAAGGCAAAGCTGCAGCAAAAAGCAAAGCAAAAGAAAAAGGGGAGACCCAACATTTTGTACACAAAATGTAGGGACAGGGATGCAGGGCATAACAAATGGCGACTATCTGGGACAAATGCCTTAGCGCATTTAAGAACCATAGAGTCTCTGGTTAGCACAACTGGAACAAATCATCCTACTGAAGCGTTTGGCAAGCAGAGAGAGCATATCTGAGAAAACTTAACCATAGGAGTCAGTCTGAAGCCTTTCATCAGTGGTGTCATGTGTTCTTTGGAAGGAAATCAAGCCAATGACCTCTAGGAGGAATAGAGAAGTGGTACTAATTACATCGAACCAGTATCAATTTGATTGGTTTCCCCCGGAGACCGTAGTTTTGCCCCGATTTTTCTCATATTATTTTATTTATTTCCAAGTGGGGAAGGTGGTACTTATTTCACCATTGAGCCTAAGCTTAGCTAAAATTCAAATGGCGGTACTTCTTTCATCTATCCACCTACGTTTAGATACTTGGAGAGGACAAAACTCTGGACCTGGGAGGAATTTCTTTAGATTGTCAGACGTGGATCAACCAACCAGTACAGCTGCTCTACCCTCAACATGTATGATTACTTGTCCCTTATATCATTATTGTTCACTGATTTCCAGAATCCCAGAGACAACACCCAATGGAGACTGCTCGAAAATGTGCCATAACCTGCAAACAATCCTGGAGACTGGGTTGACTCCATCGTGATAAAGATAGACTCTACAATTCACCATGCCAGAGGCATTGCACCAGAGGCCAAAGTTATGTGAAGCATTCCCGTTCCTACAAGATGGAATAGAACATCGAAGCCAAAAGAAAGCCAAAAGCGAAGACAAAAACAATAAAAGCAAAAGGGAGACTACCCCGAAAGGCAGCCAACAAGACTATTTACAAGGAGATATTTACATATAATACAACTTTGGACAAACTTACCCTCATTCAAAGTAATGTTTGAGAAACTGTCCATTAACAGGCAATGCGACAGATCCTCTAGTCAAGGTGTTAAGGAGATAAGTATTTGCCCCACAGATTTCTGAGATTAAGTATGGTCCGAGCCAGAGCCGTTGGAACTTGGTGTGCTTTCCTTTCTTCTCCCGGGCCTTGTCCCACAACAGGACCAAATCCAAGATCTGAAAAGCCTTATATTGGGTTCTTCTATCAAACCATCATTTTACCACTACTTGATGATGTGCGAAATGTTCAAGGGCTGCGTCTCGTTGTTCTTCCATTCGCACCAGATTCAAAAGTCGAACCTCCACAATGTTGTCCCTGTTGTTGAATTCTTGCATAAACTGTAAAACTGGGATCTATAAGTTGACTGGGAATACAGGGTTCTGACCATAAACTAGGTGGAATGGGGATGTTCCCAGGGCGGCTTTAATACGAATGCAATCCGCCCAGAGGTCGAATCTCAACTTTTGGTGCCAATCCCGGGGATTTCATTCTAACAGATGTTTGATCACCTCAAGTAAATTCTTGTTTGTTGATTCAACAATGCCATTTCCCCTTGGGGTAATAGTTACTGGAGAACTTCAGTGTGATCTTTTGGTTGTAGTTCCATTTGAGTAATTGTGCAGAAGAAAACGCCAGACCATTGTCACAAACTAAAGCAAAGGGCATTCCAAACCTCATGACGATGTTTTCTTCCAAAAACTTGATAACTACGTCTGCCGTGTTGTTTTTGCAAGGGATAGCCTCAGACCACCGGGTGCAGTAATCAGTAGCAGTCATAATGTATCGGTGGTTGGCAGATGAGTTGGGGTTGATCTCCTTGATGAAGTCAAATGCCCACTAGGCAAAGGGTCTAGCCTCATAGACTGGTTGCAGAGGCATGGCTGGGTTACGCTCCTGATGTGCTACAATTTGGCAAGTATGGCATTTTCTGACATGAGCATAAACATCTCTGAAGATACAGGGCCAATAGTGTCCGGCCTGAAGAATCTGATGGGCAGTGGTGTCAGCTGAACCATGCCCGGTTCCCAACTGTCCATGGAATTCATCAATTATTTTCATAGCTTGGTCCCTGTCGATGCACTGGAGGTACACTCCTTCGTAGTTCCGACGATAAAGCGTGGAATTCTTAATCATGAAGTGAGCACTTTTCATCCGCAGGGCATGGCATTTATGGGGAGGTAATCCCTCTGGACATTTTTTATTTAGCTACAAATACACCAGATCGGTATACCACAGATCCTGGGTAATGGACTCCACTGTGTAAGTATGACATTCTATGTGCGGAGTCTCCTCTTCTATTGTTTGACTTAGTCCCTGGCCTCGGACTATTTTCATGGGCTGCATCTCTAAATCTTATTCCTGGAGGATGGCCATCCATTTCTCCCGCCTCTCACCCAATTCACTCTGCATCAGCAGAGATTTGACAGCCTGGTCCGGGATGATCGCATGCACTTTGCTCTGGAGAATATAATGCCAGAATTTCTTCACGGCGTGAACCAAAGAAAAGGCCTATTTTTCCAATGACGAATACCAGACTTCGGCATTCTTAAAGGGGGAACTCATGAAAGAAATTGGTCGTTCCTCCCCTTTAACTTTTTGGGTTAGTACTGCCATGGCAGAATGCGGCGAAGCAAATGAGTAGATGCAAAATGGAAGGGAATAGTCTGGACTAGCCAGGACAGGTGCCTCCATTATCGTCTGTTTAATCTGGGCGAATGCCCACTTTTCTTCAGGACTCCACTCAATTTTGGTATCCTTTTTCATCATTTCATTGAGTGGTTTGACTATTTCTGTGAATCCTGTGATGAATCAGTGCACAAAGTTGATTTTTCCAAAGAAGGATCGCATTTCTTTCTTGCTACCAGGCATCTGTAAGTTTAGCAATGCTTCGACTCTATCGGGGTCTATGGATATACCCTTCTCAGAGACGATATGCCCAAGCAGCTTCCCCTCGGTGACCCCGAATATGCACTTCTTGAGGTTGAGGGATATTCCATACCGGTGACATCTCTCACAGATCTGAGCGAGGTGGGTGGCGTGATCACACCTGTCCTGGGAGAAGATAGTCAAATCATCCATGTAGATGATTATGCATCGATTTACAAGGCCCTTGAACATAATGTCCATGGCCGTCTGAAAAGTAGCCCCTGCATTGATCAAACTGAAGGGCATTCTTCTATACGCAAATGTTCCCCACTTGGTGGTAAATGTTGTTTTCTCTCTATCCTCATATTTGACCATGACCTGGTTGTATCCCGAATATCCATCTAGGAAAGACATCATCTGGGATCCATTTACTATCTGCAACACTTCATCCAATGAGGGGAGAGGGTGATTATCTTTTTTAGATGCCTTGTTCAAATTTTGAAAATCTACGCAAAGGCGAATCTCGCCGTTCTTCTTCCTGACTGGGACCAGGTTGGCAACCCATGTAGTATGCCGGATTGGAAAGATAATCTGAGCTGACAGTATTTTTTCTACCTCTTGACAAATCAGAGGCTCTATTAGGGGGTTGACCAGTCTTTTCTTTTGCCGAAAGGGCTTAGCATTTGGTTTTAGGGGGATGGTGTGGGTCATGATGGAGGTGTCATACATCTTCAAGTCTTCATATCCCTAGGCAATCACATCAATGTATTCTCGGAGAACCGCGAGAATCTTCTCCTTTTCCTCAGGGGAACAGGAGGTACCTATGTGGATGATCTTCTCTTCACTAGGCTGGCCGATGTTAACTTTTTCAAACTTTCCTCCCTCAGGGGAGGATGATACCTTCTCACGGGCCCGAGGGTCCGAGTCGAAGATTCTCTCTAATGCAACCATCCCCTTAGGGATAGTGTTGGTGGGTAGGTCCATGATCCCATCATCTTCATCACCCTGTCCAGTGTCATCGTGGTCTCATTCCTCCACTATCTGATTCTCAAAAACACCAACATTGGACATGAAGGCTAGGATATGTTGATCATCCTTGAAAAATTGAAAGTGAGTAACATTGTCTGGAATGGAGGGGGTGGGGACCATCTCAACTGAAAATCTTCAGAGTCGTGAGCCGGCCATCGACTCAAGTGTGCTGGCAGAAATGACTAGGGCATCCGGGACATAGTTCTGTTGCCGGGGAATGAGATCAATGCCAAAGGCATCAAAATCTTCAATAAGGCTCTAAGCCTGGTTGTGGTATGCGGCCAGCCTTTTGTCATGACATGTGTATTGACTCCGGACTTGTGTAACAACCAACTCTGAATCACCCAGAGCTCGGAGGTGGGTGATACCTTTCCTTAGTGCGAATAGGAGTCCAAGGACCAAGGCCTCGTACTCCGTGACATTGTTCATGCAGTTAAATTGCAACCTGTAGGAAACAAAGAAATATTTCCCTCGCGGGTTGATTAATTCTACCCCGGCCCCACAGCCTTGTTTGGATCGGGGCTCGTCAAATTTTAGGGTCCATAAGTCATCATTTGTAATCTGAGGCTGGGGACGGGGAGTTTTCTTTGGATTGTTGCTGGGAGACTTAGGGATTTTCTCCTGGACTACCGGCATGGAAGTGGAATTTATCCCCAGAGGCATTTTGGTTTGTGATTCCCGGGTGGATGGCACTAAAGGAGTGCATCCCGTAGAAGTACTGGGTCTCGGGGAATCGGTTGTATGTTTACTCTGGAAGATATCAAGTTGCCAGGTAGCGATCGATAGGCATGGCTCACACTCATGCTCTGAATATTTTTGGTAATGCACTCGGCACCAAGTACTAGACAGGAGTGTGGCAAGGGTCGCTGTGGGGTCCTGAGAGTTGACTTCAACTCTCACCTTTTCTTCTAAGTCCTGTGCTCTTTGCAATACTATGGGGTCCTCTCCGGGGATGAAATCAAATGTTAAGATTTTAAGAGGTCGGTACACCCCCAGAGAAGACTCGGAGAAAAGGACTTCATTGACCCTTCCAACTTTGGTAAGGGCCTATTTCATCCGGGTTTTGCTTTCGACCTGGATCTGATTGGATTCTCCTTCTCACGGAAGCCATAAGTGGGTGAAGTCGGTTGAAAAGTATCCATTTAAGGACTTAGACCAATTCCAACTTGGTAACATCCCATAAGTCTCTGGGATATCCACCACTTGGATGTCAATGATGCTGGCTATCCTGGGGTCCTGGATAAGGTGTATCTAGACGTTCTTCAATTCCCCCACCATTTTCACAGCAATCTTATCCAGTTGGATCACTGCGCCATTAGACGGGGTGGGGTGGAGTCTGAGCTTCTGAAAAATGGATAAGGGCATGATGTTACCCGAAGCTTCAGAGTCTACTAGGCAGTTGTGTATATTTTTGCCATAAATGTACAGGCCTAGCAGGAAGGGAGGATCCTCATTATTTCCCTGGAAGACAGCCGCATTAGCGTCTTCGAATGAGACAGTCTTGGGTGGGCGGCTAACTACTTCTGGGTTCCCTAAGAGCTTCAGAAGGGACTTCTTCTGCTCAGGACAATTTAACAAAACCTTCATCAAGGTCATGGAGGTGGTGGTCTTCTCTAACACCTTCGTGATGTCGAATCTTCCTCCCAGGAACTGGTGATTTTCCTCTGTGAGATCTTTTGCTTGGTTAGAGCTAGGACCTTTTGGAGGGACGGGTCGATCAATTGCATTACTCCAGGGAGGAGGAGTATCTTTGGTAGGAGGTATAGGCGTGTATGCTGTTCCTTTACCTGCCTGGCTCTGGGTGTTGTATGGAGCCTGTGGGTTGGTAAAGGCATTGGCCTCAAAGGGCGGAATGGATTCATCAAAGAATCCCTGTAGTTTGGATTCTTCTTCATCTTCCCTGGAAGTTCTGAAGAAGATGGTATCATAGGTGAAGGCACTGTGGGTTTGCTCTTGGATAGGGGGCTCTGGGGGAGTGGTATCGTGTGATTGTTTCCTGTCCAGCTGAGAGATCATTATAACTTTCTCCAAAGTGGCACAATACACTTCATTGTGCGAACCTGTATCGGGCAGCCGACACTAGTTAGTCATGGGCTGGAAGTCTGCAACTGGCGTAAAATGGGATGGTCCAGCACCATTTTGGTTGGTATTTTGGTTCGGAGGTGGGCCTCCAGTGTTAGCGTTATTATTCCATTTTTGTTGGTTGGGCCTAGGCCCGTTGTTGAAGTTTCTTCCCCCGACATTATTGTTTCGCTGGCCGGAGAAGATATTTCCCCTCTGGGAATTTGAATTTTGGGGCGCGTAGGACCCAGCCTTCAGTTGACCCATGTCCATAGTCAGAGTGGACAGCATTTTCCAGAGGGATTCAACCTCAGTGGTCAACTGAGTGTTAGCGTCACAATGGGATGACTGTGGCCGTTGTTGGCTTCTCGGGAAGGCAGCAGGGTTAACCAAAGTCGAGGGCGGCAATCCTCCAGCCGCGGATGACTGGAAGAAGGGCACTCCAGATGGTTATGTCTGAGTCTGTTGTGTCTGCTATGGCTGATTCCAAGGGAAGAATTCTAGACTCGGTGCCATCTGGGTCTGGGAGGGGTAAACATATCGCGCCTGTTGGTCTATCAAAGGTGGCGGGGGATTCACCACCATTGAGGGGGCACCTATTGCTAGATTGGGATTGTAACCCCCGGCATAAGAAATTTCGCCGGGGGTCATATTAAAAGGCGTGTTCTGTCCAATCCCGCTCGGGGACTTATTGAGACCGCGGGACAACTCTAGGGCTAGGTTATAGACTTTTGCCAAAGTATCCCGATCGCCCGGGGCGGTTGTTCTCCAGAGGAGGGTGGCAACAAAAGGGTCCATCGCATTAAGGTATGTCTGTATGGTAACATCTGGCGATGGGACAAAAGGGCCTGTGCACCTCTTCAGGGCACGCTGGAACCTATGGTTGAATGTTGCAAGAGGTTCATTGGGTTCCTTTCTAATGGAGATGAACTGGCTATGGGACCAGGCTGGGTCCACATGCACACAAAAGGCAGCCAAGAAGGTGTCCTCCATATCCTGCCAAGTGTTTATGGAGTTGGCGGGAAGGTTTAGGTACCAGTTCAACTCGCTTTGTCCTAAGGACAAGGGAAACATGCGGGTCACAACATCTTCATGCTGGATCTGGTGCCGATTCATAGCATCTTTGTATGCCTGTAAATGTTCTTCTGTAGTCTGTGAGCCTAAGTGCTCATATCGTGGGAAAATCTTCTCCGGGTGGGAGGGTAAATCATTGATTGCGCCCAGAAAAGTGCCCATTGGGGACCCAGTATTTCCAAAGTATGTAGCCATTGGGGGAACTATGTGTTGGGTAGTTTGAGTACTGGTTCTCGGGACCGTCTGGGGAGTTTGAGTATTCAGGGGTATGGTAGATCCCCAGATGACAGTAGCTGGTAGGACTTTCGACGTCCGTTTCTTTCAAGTAGGAGGCTCAAGTTTGACAAACCTTTCGGGATTCAGGGCAGATCTAAGGACTCTTTCAAATTTAGCTGGGGAAAAGGACCCAATCCCACTAAAGGATTGTCTCCTAAAACTACAACTCAGGGAACCCTTAGGAGGTGTAAAATTAGAATCTTGAGAGGGGGACAAGTTCATGCCCTCCTTCTAGCGCCAGTTTCTGTTGACGGGGTTTTGCTGACCGGGTCTGCCAACAGTCATAAGTTGTCATTGATTTCTGGAGAAATCGGCCAACTCCACCTGCAAAGGTTGTCCGGGGGAAATAAATCCTCCGGGCCTTCAAGCACCTGGGTGTCAGGTCACGACGGTGCGGGGCTCGGTTGGGAGAGGTGACTATTTTCAAGGGGGATAGTTGGTTACTTCAACTCATTCCTCTGGAGATTTAGAATAGTAAGGGTTTCCTAGAGCGTTCTACACTTAGCGAATAAAATGAAAAAAGATCCTGCAGGGTTAGGAACATTTATCTAACTACAGTCATGCTGAAAAGTCTGGAACATCGACAACACTCTGAAAGACTACGCTAAATACCGAAGAAATACACAACCATCAGTTAGCATTTTATCAGTAGCAGAAATAAAGAGGTCGTTAATATACTTTAACATATAAGAGTGAAGGACATACAGAACATTAAAATATGAAATACCATTAACTCAGAAGCAGAGACGTTAACAACTTCATTGCCAAGAATCCTTCCTTCTTCATCAATACTTAGTCCAGCAAGCACTGGTGCGTGATACAATGGTGGCTCCAGGGGAGCATCTAACTATCAAGAATAGAACAAATGGAGCATTGAGCTCTACAACTAAATCCAGAAATCACTTTGCTATTTCTTATGGACAAAAAAATCATCAATTTTTCCGACCCTTGGAAATGGGCCGATTTGCCTATTTATACAACTCTCTCTAACCCTAACCCTATTTTGCTGTGTTTTAATAAAATACAATATCTGGGGGCCGGTACTACCTGTGCCACCCTACAAAAGACCTGGAGACGAAATAGGTCTACCATGTCAGAAGAAGAAGACAAGAATATACATCCGAAGAATCAGCCTCAAGAAGAGAGCCAGAGAGAAGAAAGAAGGAAGTAGGTCCCCCGGGGACCGAGGCTACATGCCTCATAAATGGGAAATGCGGCGCCCTATCTCCAATGTGCCAGGTGTACCTTTGAACGATACCTTGAGAAGATCACCCTGTCAGAAGCCAACTGCCGAGCCAATGCCTCTTGATGTGCCCAACTACCCTCTGACAGTATTTATTAACCGCCTCTGAAAGTGACCGGTCGGCCTCGGGGACCGGGACACAGATCACTTTAAAGAATACAAAATTTTGGATCCGAAACTTCGGGATCTGGGAACTTACGCCCCCAAAAGGATAAAGAATGTTTAATGCTCAAGTTTCCCCAGTTCCCAGAGAACGCTCAAGGCTATTTATTATCATTGAAGGCCTGAAGGATGCGGAAAATGCCACCTTCATCAATCTTCCTTAGGCTGGCCCTTCTGTATCTAGCCACTTCAACTTGTTCCGCTAGGTCTGGAACATTATTTCTGAACTCGTCTGCCATCCTTGCGGCATCATGGCCCTTAAGCACCATTTTGGTCAGTTTTTCCATTCGGGCCCCATCCATCCCCTCAAGGGATTGATACTGAGATGCCATCATTTCATCAAAATTCCCCAGAACCGAATCCTCGGGGGTATAAGTATTTGTACCAAGGGGATCAACCCCGGAAGTTTTTATTACAAATGACTTGTATAAATTAGAAGAATACTTCATCGTGTTTACCTTTTCTTGTAAGGACTCTACTAGTTGCTTGTTACCTCCAATGTGAGGTCTAGTCTGGAGTGTTGAGCCCTTACGAAATCAAATGATTCCTCACCCAGAATTCTGGACTCGGAAATTATATCTTCCCCCACGGTGAGGAGCTCTTCGAGCTCTATCTTCCACGCCTGGTAATTCTCAGCGTCACTCTCCCATTGCTCAATCAGCGCTTTCGCCTATAAAATAATCTGCCAGGCCATATATAAATCTGGGAGAGTGGCCGCTAGGAAACGCTGGGTGTTTCCTATCTATAGAGTGACCCATTCGTCTACTGCCTGGGCCTTCTTTTTCATTACTCGCAGGGAGTCTATGTCACTCTGCGGTAATTCCTCTATCATGGAGGTTTGTGGAGGGGTGACGTTGAGGGGTCGGGCCAGCTCTGTAAGCAACCCCATAAGGTTTGCATTCTTCTCTTTTTCTACCTTGAGCCTCTGGGCCTCCTTTTCATATCGGGCCTCCAGTGCCTGTGCTGCCTCCTTCAGCAGGTCCACTTCGCCCTGCTTTCCCCTTTTACCCAGGGATACCTCTGTGATATTATAAACTGCGAGATCTGTGGTTGCTTCATCGATGTCTGGGGGAGGTGTTGCCACCACTGCAACTGTTTCTCTACCCGGCCCAGTCTAAAGGGTATGAACTGTCCGGGCCTTCTTTTCTCTTGGCGGGGCCTGGGCTAGGGCCATCATTTCGGCCAGGAAGAGAGGGACTGTTGGAGCGGATTGGGATTTCCTTTTTCTACTTTCTGCCAGCCATGGAGGTGGGAGAGCTGGTCTTCCTGCCAGAGTTTGTTCTTCAGATTCTCTCCTGGTGTCCGGTGGTGGCTGCTTCTTTTCAACATATACTTCCTCTGTTTCTCTCCCTGCAGGAACTTCTTCTTCAGCATCCTTAATCTCTATCTCCTCAGCCTGGTCCTGGATGTCAATTGATGTGTCTAGACCTTGGTCAGCTTCTTCAGGGATCTCTTCTTCATGTTGCTCTTCTTCTTCTTCTTCATCTGTCGGTAGTAAGGGCGGTATCAGGCCAGGATTCAGAGTTTGGGGCGCTGTGATTACCTGCCCAAAGGTTGCCCCCGGGAGTGGCCTTGGGAACACGACGGTTGGAGTTACGGTTGGTCCCGAAGTTTCAGGTCCGGGTTCCCCAGTGGATGCCTTTTGTTCACTTGGTGGCTGTTGGTCCACTCCCAGACCTTCTGTTCCTGGGGCCCCGGAGATAATCTCTGGTTCTAGCCTGTTTTCTTCTGTTTGCTACTCTTCTTGTTCCGCAGCTTCTACTTCCTGGTCCTCTGGATCCATAGCCTCTTTCTCTTTCTCTAGGACTTCCGTCCCCGCTTGTGTATCGTCCCCTTGCAGATTTCCAAACTCATCGGCTGCAAACATGTCAAACTCCTCCTCCAGAGGGGGACTGGCTGGGATGTCTGCCTGTTCTGTTTCCTTCTCTGGTTCTGGGGAACTAGAAGAAAGGATTTCCACTTCTTTTGGGAGGGAAGCCCTTGGCACTGGTTCTGCCTTGGGCTGTTTGATGTGCTTTCTCTTCCTCCAGGTGATCAAAGGCGGCCCCGCATCTGCTATTACTGCTGCCTCCATAGGATCCACCCCCGTCGCCTTCACCATTAAGGCTGCCAGCGATGGGGAGGAAGGAGGACGAATTGGTCCGGCCATTAGCGGGGGAGTGGCAAGCCTTGTGATCAACTGCTCCCTCATTTGTTGGGAGGCCGCTATAGATTGCTTGATCTATTCCTGAATGGGTACTTTCTGCGCAGGGGGAGTTGTATCTATCCTCTTTCCCTTGTCTGCGCCTTGTGCCAAAGTCCCGGCCCCCAGAGTCAACTTTGGTACCGGTGGTGGTGTTGCTTTTGGTACCGGCCTGGAGGCTAGGTGCATACTCCCGGGGCACACCTTCTTAAAATAGGCATGAATTCTCTCGACTACTTCCCGAGTGAAGTCTTCAATCATGTGGTCCTCCTGGATAGCCTAATTCATTGCCGGCAGTGGCATTTTGTCAATCCCCTTTTCTTTGTACTGGGGATCTATGGTGGGGGCATCATTTGAGAAGCCCACCGGGAACCTCTGGAGCTTCAGCTCCTGCATCATTCTGGCCGTCATTCTATCATAATGTCAGCTGCGTACGTCCATGTTGTCTTGGTGATCTGCCCAAAAGTCTTCCATGTGTGCATAGTGGGGCTCCGAAGCCCGGGGCAGTGCCGTTGCAATTCTGCCATGTGGATCAAAATTTTTTCGTGCCAGATAAAATTCCTGTAAGTTATAACATTGTAGTTCATTATCTGCCTCCTTCACGGTGGCCAAATTGTAGGTGTATTTCCCACAGGAGATTGGGAATGAAACATTGGGGACCTTCTTGAGGGCCAAGAAGGCATGTAATTCTATCATCTGCCGACAATATTCCAGCAGCACGATCTTGTCCCCATAATACTTGGGCAACAAGTAGGGTTTCCCAGAGAAGCCGGCGACCCTAATGTATGTGTTCTGCTAGAACTAGATATAGTAGTGCCCATAAATACTAACCAATTTCATCGCCTCAGTAGACAGGCGGTATCCGGCATCCTGGGTGGGTGTGAGCAAATGGTAGTAAATGAAGGAGTCGTTTACCCGGCAGTAACTCAGGAAGCTGGCTTCACATTGAATCTATGGGAAATGGTCCCACAGTGCTTTTTGTCCCCGGCCAAGTCCAAGAATGCCATCTGTAAGTAGGCCATTGGAGTGGGGCCTCTGTTGGTCCAAAGCCCAGAAAACATAAGAAGTCATGTAGAACTTCTTCTTCTCGTTCAGCTGCAGGAACTGGGAGTCGACATGATTGGAGATAATGGTCGCCCAGTCAAAGAATTCTCCCTTAGTGGAGATGCCCAGTAGGAAATAGTACATCCATTTTGCAAATTCCTGGGCAGAGGGTTGCCCAAATACCCGGGCCAATTCTATCATCCCCATTTGGATGCTTTCCTTGAATTCGGAGCGGGGGATATCTATCTTCATTCTTTTTGGATCCCTCTTCGGGACCTTTAGCCAGTTCGTGTTCATGTACACCCAGGCAGCATCCTCCAGCTGGTTGAATTATTTCAAGGCCTCTATCCTTGTGACCACCGAGGACCTATCAAATTACGGGATACCCAGGCCCGCTTGGAAAGTAACTGGGTCAAGGGACACCAGTGGAGTGGGGAATCCTATAGGTTCCGCAGTCGTGAGCATGACGGCCCGGACAGAAGAGTTGTAGTTGGCCGCCAGAGTGAGAACAAGCTCCGGAGACTGCATGGAGCATGGGAAGCAAGATGCCTGGAGAATTCTGGAACCTCCGACGTTGGTTTCAATTTTGTCTCCAGCCTGTCGCTGGATATGAATTATCTTTACTAGGGCCTGCATTTCTTCCCAGGTCCTGACACTGGGGTCAGTCATCAATTTTACCTGGGACTCAATCTTTGAGCCCATAATCTCCTCACCCTACATAAACTTCATGGTGAGGGGCAGCTTTGCCAGGGCCTTCTCTATTTTTGACTTTGCCGCTGCCCTGGTCTCGGTTGTGGATGGCAACTCTAGACTTCCGGGAGGAGATGATGCGGATGCTTCAGATATGGTTGTAAAATGAAGTCCGAACCTGCGAGACAAAGCGACCATCAGAACATATTTATCAAAATAAAATAGTAACTCCAGGGTCTGGAGTTCTTACCATTTCGCCGTTTGCTTTTCCTGAAAAGTTAGTTTTACGTATAAGTACCCGAAAAGCAAAACATAATCTTAGCATTTTTCATTATATCTCTGGGTCTGGGAAATTTTATCACCCTTGACGAAGACATAGGATGAATGGTGGAAAGAGGCCTGAGGCCTAGAGAAATGACCGTTAGCAAAGAAGAATGTGGAAGCAGGTCCACGTGGACGCCACGTGTGCTAGCATTGAATGGATGTGATGGCACTAGCGGCGAAGCCAACTGTTCGAACGTGCGAAAAGGGAAATCCACTTGGCCAGAAGTAATTGCACGCATGGAAAATAAATGAGGCTCTGACAGCCTTGATGGAGGAGAGAGAAAACTGCCTGTTTGAAACCGGCCGAGAGCCGAGTTTCAAACAGGTGGTTTTCTGCCTCGAAGCAAGCTTGGAGGCAAAAAACTAACAGCAAGGGCGACTCGACCAGCTCGTCAAGCCACCTGAAAGGATATATAGAGAGCCAAGGGGTATATACATGGAATGGAGGAGAAATATAAGGGTTACCTATAGAAATATACATATATACAACTTTGTACACTCGGAAGGACTCCCGCGGGAGAAACCAGACAGAGCTGAAACAAGAATATACAACTACTTACATTATGTTCATGCTATCTACAGGCTTATTTACAGACTATTTACATACTATCTACATCTGCACAGAAGGTGGACAACCTTCTGACAGAGCCAAGCCACCAACAAGCGGCAAAACTAGAAGACCAAAGAAACAACAGAGAAACAAAGCAAATAGAAACAAAAATGGGCAAACCCAAAGAAAACCAGAAAATGAAAGCAAAATCAGAAAGGAGGAAAGGAAGAAGAACCAACCTGAAAACGCAGAAGGTGGAGGAAGGGAAAGATTACCAGGAGAACTCTGCAAAAACTTTGAATTGTCAAGCCGTCGAGATCACCACCATGAAGCACTAGCATACGTTTGAGAACAGTAGAAGGTGTTAAGCTTTGATTATCGCAAATTTCTCTGTAACTATTCTGCTAATCGCTTTGAAAATTGCTTTATTTTCTCTCTAAGTGCTCAAAGATTTTAATCGCGATAAGTGTGAAAATGACAGGTGAGTCTATTTATACCCATGATAAAAAGTAATCCTCCTCATTCTAGAGATTTCAAGTTAGGAAAAACATCCAGACTCCGGGCCCGGGGATTCCTTACAATGATATTCCTAAGACTTAGGAACATCATCGCAAAGAATCCCGGAGTCCGGAATCTAGCTTCCAACCAAAAGGCAACCTTCGGGATCTGGGATCCCGGAGGAGAAAAACAAACCCAGAGAACAACACACACTGGGGAAGAAAACCCCGCAGAAAGAAAGTAGAAAGGAAAAGAAAGACAAGGCAAAGCCGCAGCAAAAAGCAAAGCAAAAGAAAAAGGGGGGACCCAACATGTTGTACACAAAATGTAGGGACGGGGATGCAGGGCATAATAGTTAGAGGTAATGTACTTAAATAGATCTGAAAATCTACAATTTAAGCTGCAATATGAATAGGTCACAATGTTTTATTTTAACCATTGAAGCATCAAGTCTCTTAACCAAGCAGGACTTAACAATCTTCTATATATTAAGGTAGATCTCAAGGAGTGCCAAAAAGGTTGATTCATGAAAGTAGCATTGGAAATGCCCGATGCCTATTGATAGTCTAAGAAAGAGGCTGATTCAAGGATGGAAGCATTAGATTCCCGATACTAAGTGACAACCTCTATGTATAAAATCCTCTAACAAGGTCACACCTAACAGTGTGTTTGTAACCTTTAACAAGGTTGGCGCTTAACATGGCTCACTTCAGAAGAGTAAAAATTTGGGTTATCGGTCCCAGTGGTTTTTTCCCTTAAAAGGTTTTTACATGTTAAAATCTGTGTTATGTGTGTATGATTCATTTCTTTATAGTTTTGTATCTTACATAATTCATTGTGGATATATCGGTACACTCTGCATATTTACTATATTTTGGTAAATAGATGACTTCTTATCGGTAAACATAAAGAAGAAGGTTTAGAAAAGCAATCTGACAGGTAGTAAATTGATATGTTATTCAAGGCATTCATCTTGTAGGATAGAATATAACTTGAGAAATAAGTTTTGGTTATAAGTTTTGAAGGTTTGATTTAAGGATTAATTTTTGAGGACACTGATTCACCCCCCCCCTCTCAGTTATTACTAACATTAAATATGGAAGCTCATCCTCATTGAATAACAAGGCCATGAAGGAAAGAATTAATTTAAAGCCTAATTTAATTTGTGTTTATCAGATCTATCTATTAATTGGAAAGATTAGGTAGTGAGAGGGTGGGGGGGTGGGGGTGAATCAGTACTAACAAACTTCAAACTCTTTTGCATTGAATTAAACTTTGACCATTTTAACCATTGTTCGATAGTGATTTTAATTGATAGTGTTCTCAATATTACCAATAGGTTGTAATATAAACATAAACTAAATAACAATAATCACAATTAGATTCACACCCATAACACTTGTTTTTTGGTTATGCAGAAACCTTTGGTCAGAGGGAAAAATTGTGGTGAGGATGGGACCCACAACATTTTACTGTAGATAATTTTTTTGTCTGTTAGGGCTACAATATGTGATCTTCCAAGTGACTCACCCAATTAGAAGTGACTAATACATTGTTAAGTGTATCTACAGTCCTATTAAGACTACTCTGCTAAGATATTTAATCCTTCCTATATGATATTTACCCTCTTAAAGGATTTACAAAAGTTCATGCAATAAAGAACTTCTAAGTCCTATTAGAGACTGCCCAATCAAGGAATTTAAAATACCTTGTAGAAACTATTAGGATTATTTACAAACTAGTAATGACCTGGATGCACTTCCTTCTAAAGTTTTTCAGATCCCTTAAGTTCACAATCTTTGTTCTCTATTTTCCTCTTCTTCTGATTCGCTTCTCTGCTCCGCTTCTCTTATATTTCTTACTCTAATATGTTCCTTAATCCTTTTTAGCTCTAAATATCCTTCTCTCATCCTTGATTCCCTACCTTTTATCTTAGGTTTAACCAAAAGCTTATTCTCAATCTTCCCATAAATCATTTTTTTATTTTACCTCTTGTCAACTGCTTTGCGATTTCCCTTAGGACTAATAGTAGTCGACTTCTGATAGTTGAACTCTATATTGCAATAAATCTTCCTTATATCTAATATTAATCCCGATACTATTTGACATCAATGACAAAACTTATCATTAAATTATCATCATGCTAATGATTTTCAACGATCTTCTTCAATGATTTCCAACAATCTTCCCCTTTGGAATTTATGACAAAAAACTTTGTTAATATGTCATCTATCCTGTATCTTCCGATAAACTCATTCTGTCTATTGCTTCCCCTCTCTCACTACTTCCTCTTTCTATTTTTTTCATTTTTACTAGCTTTACTACTATTTCCCCTATTTTAGCACACAATGCCAAATTTATTTAGGCATATCTTTATAATTTATCCATTATGAATTTGTACCTATCTCGTGTATTACGCAAAATTGCATCCCATGCTTCCTATAGTACATTTAATCTTTTCATGTGTTCATTTAATTCTAATGCAAGGGCCTCAAGACTGTCCACGCCACTTAAATTTGGGTCTGTAAAATAGTCTCTGCTACTGTTATATTAGCTTGAGTAATATCAATATGCGGCATGATTATACCTTAAAATTGCAAAATTCTCATGTGTAAACCTGCTCGCTCGACTGTTAATTCTTTCTCCTTTGATATCGATAATCTCCCTCAACTTAACTGAATGATCCATGAACTTCATCGTAGGTTGGAGATTACCAATATGTTGGGCTATCTTGGTCTGAATACCTTTAAGCTTATTATAAATATCACCTATGAACGCTGCAAAATTAAAAAATGTTGTGTACATTAATTTTTCTTACTTCAAAATTTCCTTCATTTTTATAATTACGTCTCATAGTTCTACCTTCAAAATAGAAATATTTGTTAACAATTTTTCTACAATATTATTCTCTAGCTTCTTCATCACATTACCGGTAAGTCTATCCTCCAAATCTTTTCCTAATTGATGTATTTAGTCTATATAGGATTTCAACTGATAAGCTAATGACTCTTCTATATCTACAATCACATCTGGCATGAGATCTTTAAATAGATCTAATGTCTTTAACAAAATTTTCTTGTTCTATTTCTTCACTCTCTCCTTGTCTAAGTTAGCTTTATTGTTCTAGACTAATGCATACTCTTCTTTGTCCTTATTATTCTTTAACTTCATTGGATCCTGTTTGAGTATCTCAAACTCAGGCTCATCATTTTCATCATCATATTCTTCTTCTAATTCTCTTTTTCTTTTCCCTTTGGTGTCTTTTTGCTCTTTTTTTTAAATATTTTTCTTTATCGTCATCACCTCCATCTTTATTCTCATTTTATTTTGTTCAATTTCCTCTTTCTTTTCCTCTTCAATATGCTTTTCACTTGTTTATGATTGCTTCTCACTGATATCTGTTGTATCATGCTGCTGTTAGTAATAACTGAGAGGGGGGGAGTGAATCAGTGGCCTCAAAAATATTCCAATTAATCAACCCAAAAAATTAGTACCACAATATTAAGCCTCTATCTATCTTCAATCCTATAAGATAAATGCCTTCAAATATAATTATCAAATTACTACTTCTCGGAATGCTTTGTTAAACCTTATTCTATATGTTTACCGAATAGCAGTTTGTTAATTTACCAAAAAATAGTAAATTACTTAGAGTATACCGATCAATCCAAATTAGCTATGTGTAATAAAAATAAATAAATTAATGACTCATAAACACATTGAAACATGAATTTTTAATGTGGAAACCCTGTTAAGGGAAAAACCACTTGGGACCGGTAACCCAAAATTTTCACTCTTCTGAAGTGAGCTCGGTGAAGAGCCAACCCTGTTAAAGGTTACAAACACACTGCTAGGTGTGACCTTGTTGGAGGATTTAAAAGTTTAGTCTGTCACTTGATATCAGGCATTTCTATGCTACCTTCCTTGATCAAACACTCTCTTGGCCTGTCAATAGGCATCTGGCATCTCATGCTATCTTCATGATCAAACATTTTTATACTCCTTGGGATGTATCTCAATATAGAAAGGATCTTTAAATCTTGCTCGGTTAAGAGACTATTTGAATCAATGGTTAAAATAAAAAAGTATGATCTATTCACATATACAAATTATACTTGCAGATTTTCAGATCTATTGTAAGATCATAAAACTAATCTGATCAATATATCTCTTTTAATACCTTTGCTCCACTTTTTTTCTTCTCGGTGATGTTATGCTCTGTTGCTTGGTGTCCATAGAAAAATTTATCTCTTTCCTCAACTTGATTGATCAGGACTGTATGAATTTTCTCTTCATCAGTTTCTCTTCAGCATCCTCTTTTTCATTCAATCCCCTTAATTCGAAATGAATTAAGTTATCTCTTTATAGACATGATATCACTATTGTTAGGTTCTTGAGTTTCTTGATCTTGGCATGATCCAAAATCTTAGCCAATATGATTTAAACCAAAACTCCTATTTTATCTTGCAGAGATCTTCTTGCCAACTGGACAAAATTATCTTTAAATTCTTTACTTATCTCTAGTTTTATCTTGTCGATGAAAAAAATAATAACTACCAGTTAAGTCCATATTTAGCTCTGCCAGCTCACTAGTACATTTGAGGCCTCTTTTCGATGACTATGTGTTTCTTTTCTGACACATTCCCGTCGGCCTAGCGACAGAGACCAGTGTTGCAATTTTGGTGTCAAAATTAACAATGGTTGTACCATCTATCATTATTGCGATGGTACTAACCATCGCAATACGAGCCAGCTATGATGGTTATCATGTTGTCGTTACCTATTTTTGCTGTTGCTATTACAAAACGTAGGCATTGTATCTTATTTGTTGCTATTATGACACATAAGCATCGCATCTCACCTGTCTCTATTACGATGCATAGGCATCACATGTTATCTATCACTTTTTCAGACGTGCGATGAATTTTCCATATATGCGACATCGAGCCATCGGTAATTTTGCGACAGCCTGACGTCGTAAATATAGCAAATTCATCACATGTCTGAAAAAAATGTTGTTACATTTTAGCTATCACTATTACGACACCTAGGAATCGTAGAATGAGTGTCGACATTATGATAGGTGTGTGACAAATTTTTTATATATGCGACATTGAGCCGTCAGCAATTGACAATGGCTCAATGTCGCATGTATTTTTTTTAGTGTTTCTTTAGTGTTTTTAAGAGTTTCTCTTTGTTTCAAGAATATTTTAACATCTCTACTTAACAAGTCCAACCACGTGAAGGTGGAAACTCATCTAGCCCCTCCTAGGAAACTCTTATGACCCTTTACGACACTTTAAGATCTCTAAGATGTATTCTTAGGGATCGTAAAGGGTCATAAAGGGTCATAAGGGATCCTGGGACACAACGGCTGAGAAACATAAATGTAGGCATCATGGTCATAATTTTTTGGAGACACAACATAATTAAGTGGTATACCCAGACGATGCAACACAACCACTACTCCTCCAGTTCTAAGTTGGCACTGCATGATCCGAAAACTATAGATAAGGAATAAATTTAGAGAGCGGAGGAGGGCCATAATGACCAAAATCATATACCTCTGCTCTCTAAATTTATTCCTTATCTATGGTTTTTGGATCGTGCAGTGCCAACTTTGAACTGGAGGAGTAGTGGTTGCGTTGCATCATCTGGGTATACCACTGAATTATGTTGTGTCTCCAAACAATTATGACCATGATATCTACATTTATGTTTCTTAGCTATTGTGATATCTACATTTATTTCTCAGCTGTTGTGATATCTATATTTATGTTTCCCAGCTATCATGTTTATGTGCATGTTCTTTATGTGTTTGGCTTCTCTCCCTCCTCCAAAATAAGATTTTCCCACTCTAAATCAAGAATGCGCGTGCAATTGCATAGAATATATAGTGTTAGAAGGCATACAATACAAATTTACCTTCCTTGTAGGTTCTGGATCATACAGGAGCATAATGGATTCAACCCCGGGTCAACACTTCAATGACATCAGGCAGTGATGCAAAATTTACTGTCTGTAGTCGTTGCAGCAGCATCAGGTGCCAACTTCAGTACAATATGATCACTAGACATGGCTGTATATCTTCTAATTTTAAGTTGCACTGTCTAGTGATCATATTGTGCTGAAGTTGGTGCCTGCTGCTGCTGCAACGACTAGTGATCATATTGTACTGAAGTTGGTGCCTGATACTGCTGCAGCAACTACAGACAATAAATTTTGCATCACTGCCTGATGTCATTAAAGTGTTGACCCGGGGTTGAATTCTGTATGCTCCTTTATGATCCAGAACCTGCAAGGAAGGTCAAGATGGGGTTATATCCAAAGGATCTAAGCAATGCATGGCACCCTATTACTGATCCTCATCTACAATTACGCATGTGCATAGTCAAGCCATACACTTCTCCTTACCTCTCTATTTCCTGCACCTATATATATAGCTATACAACTAGATGCATGATATAAAATTCATATTTTATTACATACAGGATCGTAAGATAAGATACATCAATAAATTAGCTAAATCAATCATAAGGTATTTAAAACTATGTTGCCCCACTTTTGGTCTTTATACCTCAAGACAAAAATGGATGTTTAATGTGTAGTAGTAGCCTTGGAAGTTTCATGTGAGTCCAGAGTCTAAGTCTAGAAATCCCCATAAGATAGAAGGCCTTTATCGAATTTCCCTAACTTGACTTCTCCATCCTAAGCCGGGTGAATTCTGGGTCTGAATTCATGTTCTTATCGGGTAGATTAAGTTCCCAATCCGGTAAAGGCCATGGTTTGAAAAATTCTAACCTCAAAATAACATACAGATGTAATATTTTGTCTCATATCTTCAGGTTGCAACATTGGTGGGAAATCAAATTTTAGCTTCTCCATGGAGGAAAACCACCTATGGAGTGTGCTTTCCGTGACTGACAGACTTAAAAATATCAAAGGTAAATAAAGATGGAAAATGAGGAAGTTAGGAACTAGAAAGCTTTGATCACTAATATCGATCCTATGGGAAACAAAAGAAATGATCAAGCGAAGAAAAAATCATGGAATTAGCTCATAGGCGGAAAAGTGGAAAATGGCTTCTCCTCTACTCCTACAGGCGGGTTTCGACTCGCGAGATGCGTTTTTTGCCAAACTATCAAGGTGAAGAATTTTTGAAGAATAATCCATCCCATAAGAGATATAGCATATAAAAATGCCGATGGAATCAATATATATCATTTTGGCACCCTTATAGGCCCGAATTCTCCTTTGGCAGATTTTCAGACAGAGAGCACTACAAAAGTATTTCTCCGCCCAAAGGAGAAGTGAAAAAGTAATTTTCCGCCACTTCAAGAAATTTACCGTTATGGTTACTAAAGTGAAAAGATGTTTTCTAACGGCATGTAATGCAAAGTAATTAATTCAAATAAAGCGGTTTTACTTTGTAATGGACTTGTTCATTAATGTAGAGGTCTTTTCATTTGTGTGGCACAGGAAGTCGGTCGTTAAACGGTAAGAATTCAAAAAGTATAAAATCAGTTGGAGATTTTGAACTGGAACCATCATTGTTCACCAAGTTGTTTGAGTTCAAAGTAGCTAAGACTAGTTGCTCATTATCTCTGTTTCCTGAAGAGAAATTGGAATCTCTAGATCGAATCATACTCACATGGCTTCTAGATTTGTGGGATTCGACGGAATGAATGGCATTATCTTAGAGTGGCACAAAATCTCAGATACCTCACTGAAGTTCTTTAACATACAAAAATTCCAGAATAGATTGAGAATGGAGCAGATTCACCTATTACAAAGAAGCTTAAGGAGAGCGGGTTAGTTGAAGCCGTTGGTTTTCCTGTATCCATTCAAGCTCCTGAATTGGTTCGAGAATGTATAGCCCAATACAACCCAGACACAAAGCAAATTATTCTACCTAACAACACGGTGATCCTCTCTATTGATAAAGAGTCTGTCCAGAATTCCCTCCGTATTCCAGAGCAAGCGGAATACTCTAAAATGACTTATAGTTGGGTGGTCTCTGAATACTCAGCAAAGAGACCGGTATGGAAGAGAGAGATTATGAATTCATGGTTTAAAGAACCCAAGAGTGCCAAGGGAAAGTTTCCCAAAACATTATTTGGAAAAAATATGAAGCCAGAAATCATGGATATCTTGGTATTGCTTCACAGGATTAGAGGTGAGAGTGAAGCTCTTAATTTTGTTAAAAAACATTTCTTCCTGGTTCAGATATTTTGTTCTCAGCATCATTTCATTAACTGGGCCCTTATGGTCAGTGGGATTCTCTCAGACGCCCATAATAGGGCCAAGTTCCAGAATGAATTCTACATGTCTTCGATCCTCTTGTATATTTTAGCTACGATTCAAATTTGGCCTGGGCTTCCTAGGTTAGAGGAATTCCCAGACGATGCAAAAAGCTATGAGTTTTTCCCTTCTTTGCAACTACAAAATAGTTATGCTGATTATCTCATAGTTAATGACGCCTTTAAAATGAGACTGTGTAGGGAGCTACAAGGTTGTCTGGAAAGGAGATTTTCTCCTGAAGCCATGGCTTTTATAAGCCAATTTGGATGCTATTTTATTTAGTTCAGAGATTTCTCATATCTTCATCTTGCAGGTTTCAATGACTTCCCTTTGAAGCTGCCCAGATACACTACTGACATGATCATGTTGATCAAGGTAATGAGGCAAGCACTCTAGGTGAACCTGATCTGTGTAGAGACAAAGAAGAAAGGCTATGAGTTCCCGATGACAATCGGAGTGTATAGTTGTGCATCCAAGTCAGAGGCGAAGAATGTTCTTAAAACATTCTTGAAGAAGTTCTCTCTGGAAACATATGACATTCTCAGGCCGCAATATGATCCAGTTAATTATGCCAGAGATGCCTTACAGATGAGTCAGGCCATTCACCATGTACCTAATATTGAGGACTATTGGGCCAATTGCAAAGATGACTTGGAGAGTAGAGAAAGATTATATGCCCGGTTAACCATTGAACAGATCAAAAAGTTGAATATTAACATTGCAGTAGAAGGGCTAGAAGATGATGGCAATCATCTATACGATGACACATACTTGGAGAAGATAAAGTCCACCCCTATGAGCTCAGAGCCTATGCTAGACCAAGTAGTAAGTGACCTGCAAGCTCTAATGGGGGGGATTTACAAAAGAACAGTTCAATGGGTTGAGTGGACTACAGGCTGAAGGAAGAGGTCAAAAAGGAAGCCTCCCACTTAGTGAACTCAGATGAAGGCAACTACTGGTGTTGCAACCACCTCATCAGCAACAATCTCTACAGTTGCAAAAGGATCAATTCAACCATCAGGAGGAGGTGACGGACCTCCTGAGATGACTTCTCTCCTAGAAAAGACCTGTGGAGAGGGTCCTCTTCCAGACATTGGAGTCACTGAGGAAGTAGTCCCGACAGACCAAATCAAGTCTGCAGCCAAGATTTCTAAAGCTACAGAGTCCAAATAGCTAGCTAGTGCTATTGATGTGGATACTTCAGCCGGGACCTTGACCCAAGAAACTCCAAAGAGGGCATCCCCTGTCATAGTTGAAGTAGGAGAGGATAGCCCTAGTACTTCTACTACAGAATCAGATAAGAGGGGTGGGGAGAAACAGGAGGTTTCTCAAGTTTTAAAATTAATCTCCTCCTCACCCACTTCGGCGAATCCATTCACTTCCTGCCCTAAAGTTACTCCCCCGCTCATAAGGAAGCTATTCATCGAAGAGTTGGTCTCTGCCAACAAATTTACCAGCGGAGAGTCATGGATAGAAAACACCCTAGAGTGCAAAAGGAAGAGAGTGGGAGAAGTAATTCCCAACAAAGACACTCTATTGCGGGCCTTTCAGCCCAAGGCTACCATAAGCAAGTAGAAGATTGTGACGACAATGTCTACTCTGGGTCGTGATCCTGAGACAGGGCATTTCACCATGGAAGTAGCCAAGCCCACTAAAGAGGGCAGAATCAAAGATCTGGCGGCCTCAGAATTTCAGTTGCAGTCATTCGACATGGGATTGGCTCAACATGATACCAAGGTGGAGTAGTGGAAATCCACTAATGTAGTGATAGAGGAGGAGCTTGAAGATCTCAAGACTTCCAAAATTCATCTTAAGGCGGAAGTGGCCTAGCTAACTGACTTCATCAGACAACTCCTAACTCCTATTGTGAGTGCTCCCAGTACCCAAAATTCCTTTGATCCCAGTGCTACTGAAAACCAAGCCATTCTAGCTAAGTTGCAAGAGGATTGACATTATGGGAAGATTGGTAAAAGGTGGATCGAATGGCTCCAAAGTTTGGAGTTCAAAATTGAGATGATCATTTAGGTCAAGACCAGACTACAAAAAATAGATGTTAAAGTGTAAGAGGAAAAAAGTAAAGGTTTTAAACTCCTCTTAGGACTTCATGCGGAATCGCAAACCAGCGGTCAAGGAAAAGCAATAGTTGGAGTAGTCAACATGTAGAATTCATTCATAGATTATCTACACAATTTAGTGGAGCAGTCTTTGACTCATCTAGAAAAGGTGCCAGAGCTCCAACAATTGAGTGGATGCATCTTTAGAGCTATGGAGGAACTGAAAGATCAGACATAAGCGATTAAGACTCTAGCCAAAGAACATTCTAGATGGCTCATCCGTTACACCAATGTCCATGTCAATAGACATGAAGAACTCATCCAAGTCATCATTGGTGTAATCACCTATAGGGCCAAAGTAGATAAGGGGAAGGAAATTGAATCTTAGATATTTTCCCCCTTATGCTATTTTTGTTGAGTTTTGTAACAGATAAACCTTTGGTTATCATTTCTGGTTGGGGAAGTTGAATCGTTTCGGTTACCCCTTTTTGTAACGGTCCAATCTAGAACTCTATATGTATTATTCCCAAAATCAATACAAAGGTTGGCTAAATTTTGGTGTGAAGAATAACATTGTTGCCGAGTCAATTGTGTATGTCTGAATGCCATTTCTTTAACTGTTCCATTGCATTTCATTTATCTTTCTGTTGAATTTGAACATCTCTTTTGAGTTAGATTCATAATCTATATTTGAACCAGAATTCTGTATTATGATTTGATATGGCTCATTAAGGGGAAAATCAGTTGCTATTCTAAGTTTTGGGAATGTTGTTACAATATAGATCGATTCAATATCATTACATTGTTAACCTTTAGTCTTGCATCTGCATTTTTAGTAATTGTCCATGCATCACCAGTTTTCAGAGTTAATCTGATTGATAAGATCTCAGAATTGGCTAGATTTAGAATTGTATTTACTTCACATGAGCTATTTTCTATCTAGACTTAGCTTGGTTTACCTCTCCTGCTCTCAGGTTAAGAGAAAACCCCTGTTAGATTAGGAAAGATTAAAATTCATTGAATATTATTCATATAAGGGAGCTGTACCTTCTAATACAGAGGGAAAATAGGTTTTCAAGTAACTATTTCCCAACTGTTGTAGTGAATTATTCTCAAACATTTTTGGGTATTTTAGAGTTACATTCAAAAGAACAATCTGTTTACCAACAAATTTTTGGTGACTCTACTGGGGAGACGAGCAGTCGTTATACCAGAAGCATACAATGAGGAAAGATGTGCTTCCCCATGAAAATATAATCCCTATGCTCCAACCTAATCTTGGATTCCAAGACGATCAAGAGGATCTCATTTCCTCATTAAATACTTTTGTCTGGAGATACAGAAGAAGCACTGAACACTATAGAAACACCAGTCAAGTGCTTGAACTGGAAGAAGCTAGAGTAGAAGTACTTGAGAGAGCCATACAGAGAAGAAATATTTGAAGGGTAGAGTGTGAAGTTAGGTGACAGCACTAGGAAAAAATATGGAGCCTAAAAGATTTCTCAAAAGTACCAGGAAAGAAGATAATACAGACCCGATCTTCGAGAGGCTTGCGGATATTAATTTTGGTCTTTTAGAAGTACCCCGTTGGGGAAAAAGAACTATGAGGAGCCAAAGAAGACCTTCTTCACCTCCTAAAAAAACTACCCAGTTATCCACCACTTGCCAAGTGTTGAAATTGCATGGAGTAGTTGCCCCTCCCATTGTCAATCTAACACCCTACTTACCCCAAGTATCTATGGCACTCCCTTGGGCCGCTACAGTCGGTCCCCTTCAACTAGCAGCATATAATCCCCTCCCTACAGGCTCTAGAAAGAACTTTCCCAAATTTTTTGGAGACAGGAAAGTATCTACAGATGAGCATATTGTTGCATTCTTCACTTCAGTTAACATTCTAGTAGTTTGAGAAGATGTGGCCATCAGACTATTCATTGAGACTCTCGTCGAAGGTGCCGTTGATTGGTTTCATCATTTACCTGATTCTTCTATTACCAATTGGGCTACTATGAGAGCTTCCTTTGAAAGAAGGTTTAAGACTGTTGAAGATGAGCATGCTCTATTGACTCAATTAACTTCTATCAAGAAAGAGCTGTCGATCAGCATGAGAGATTTTATAGCTAAATTTAACAAGCTGGTAAATCGTACCCCAGCAGTTGACAGGTCTACGGCGAGAAATTTGAAAAATTTCTTCATAAGTGCTATGCCATTGGATATCAATTATGATTTAAGGAGAATGAATCTATCAAATTTGGATGCCACATAGAGAACTGATGTAGAACTCGAGGACCACATGATTTCATCCGGGAAATGGAAAAGAGAGATATAGTCTAGAGCTAGTAGTAGCAATACTACGTCATCTAATGCGATGATCCAAAAATTGTCTAATGAATTCACTACCTTCAAGAGACAACTTCCCAGATTCAATAATCCCTACCAGCAAAACTTTTAGGAGCAGCTTGGAAGATATAACGATGGGAGAAATGTAGAAGGAAAAATGTTACAGTTAACTACTCCACCATAGAGACTAGCTATAGAAGCTCCTCCTAAAAGAGGAAACATGTGTGCCTTCCACTTAACCATAGATCATGATGGGGAAAGCTTCCCTGATGTAGCTTGTGCTTGGAAAATGCATCATACTGACGAGTGGAATTCTGGAGTGTCTAGAGCTGAACCAGATTCATACTCACATGGCGACTCTGAAAACTTATATTTAGAGTATGAATCAGATTTAGAGAAAGAAGCAACATGTTATGCCACCATAGATGGGACCTCTTATACGGTCCTGACCCATAGTCAGAAGGATAAAGGCCCTGGTTCACCACTACCTAAAAATAATGAGGCATCTACTTCCAATTCAAAGGAGCCCAATCAAGGTCTGAGGGTTCTGCAACTAGGTAAAGAAAAAAACTCTTTTGACGTTATTCAATTCTGTAGAGATTCCAGAATTCAGATTTCCCCCATAGAATATCTTAAGTCTAATCCTATTGAGCTGCAAAAGCTAGTAGATTATTGTAAAGGAGGAAGCCGAGAGTTAAATCAAAAGGTCATGACTACTATAGAGAATGAATCTTTGTTTGCAGAACCAGTTGAACAAAGGGAGTCATCCATTTTAGCCACCTTCCTAGGCCAAAATCTTGTTCCAGTCTATGTGTCTTTATATATTAATGATTGTAGGTTGAGGAATTGTATAATAGACTCCGGAGCCTCAGACAATGTAATGTCATCAACTGTGGCCAAAGCTTTAGGACTTACTATCACTTAAGCTCATGGTAGGTGTTACTCCATGGATTCCAAGAAAGTACCCCTGGTTGGCCAAATTAAGGATGCTCAAGTGGCCCTAGCAACACATCCTAAGAAGAAGATGTTGCTAGCAATCCTCGTTGCTGATATACCTGCTAGCTACAGTTTTTTGTTAAGCAGGAGTTTTTGCAGAGACCTTGGAGGGGAGATAAAGCTAGATTGGTCCCAAGCCCTAATCCCAGTAGGTAATAAAAAGATTAAACTAGTTCCCAAAGAGAAGGCCAAGTTTATAGTGTTAAAATATGATGACCCTAAAGCCCAAATCTTGTATCAAGAATTGGATTTTGGCAATTATATGTTGTTCACCAATGATCCTGAGAAAGAAACAAAAATTGCCGAAGACGAAAAACAATTTTCCGCTGAAGAAATTCCACCACAAATATGGACTCTTGAATTTGATGGTAGTTGTGTGTTGTCAGGATCAGGTGCGGGTGTGGTCTTGATATCACCAGATGGAGTATGTGAGCCCTTGGCTTAAAAATTAGAGTTCGGGAACACTAACAACACTGCCAAGTATGAAGCCCTTCTGTTAGGGATTATCGCTGCAAAAGAAAGAGGTGTGAAAATTTTGAGAGCTCGCGGTGATGCTGAGCTAATTATACGACAAGTCAAGAATCAATACTCCATAAAGAACCACAGGTTGAAGAACTACAGAAATAGAGTATGGGATGAAATAGAAACATTGGATGCTTTTTTTATTGAATTGGTGCCAAGAGAGTTGAATTCCAAAGCGGACTCTTTGGCTGTCTCAGCTTCATTACTACTTCCTGATACAGAATTCAAAGATAAAAATACCAAGTGGAGGTTATATATTGACCATCTATGCCCAATAACGTGGAAGATTGGAAAGTTTTTTAAGATGACAAGAATCTCCTTCTCTTTCTAGAGAGCAGTGGTGACTTCCATAAAGATGTTCATGGCAACCGTAAAGGAAACTGTCGAGATGAGCTGAAGAAAGATAAGTTGGATGTTATTCAATTGCAAGGTAATATCAGTCTGCCCCATCTGGTCACTCATGAAAATCTCTTCAATAGACATGACACATTTGTGAAGAAGAAAAGAATCAAAAGAGGGCCTACCACTGGTGAATATGAAGGAATGAATATTGGAACTGAAAAAAACCCCAAGATGATCAATATCGGGCAGTGTTGTACTGAAGAAGAAAGGAATGAGGCCAAGAAGATTTTTCTAGAATACTCAGATGTTTTTTCCTGGAGCTATGAAGATTTGAAAAGTTTTATGAATGGGAAATTCAAACACCAGATTCCTTTAAAACCTAAGGCTACTCCGGTCAGGCAGAAGCAAAGGAACTACAACCCCAAAGTTGCTGATGCCATATTCAGGGAAGTTGATAAAATGCTCAAAGCAAAGATCATATATCCCATCCACCACTCTACTTGGGTTGCAAACATAGTTCCTGTGAGGAAGAAGAACGGAGAAATAAGGATCTATGTTGACTTCAGAAATCTAAATCAATCTTCTTTGAAGGACAACTACGCCCTTCCCAACATGGATCATCTCTTGCAGATCATGGCTAGAGCCGAAATGATGTCTATGTTAGATGGCTTCTCAGGGTATAATCAGATAGAAGTTGAGAAAGCGGAATAGCATAAAATAGATTTCACTACCCTGTGGGGGACCTTCACATATCACAGGATGCCGTTTGGATTGATCAACGCCGGAGCTACTTTTCAGAGAGGTATGGATCTTTCTTTTAGTGATATGAAGAAAAAAATCATTGGTATGTATCTGGACGATCTTACCATGTTCTCTAAAAAGAGAGTAGATCATATAAATGAGCTAAGAAGAGTATTGCAAAGGTGCCAGGAGGACGAGATTTCATTGAATCCCAAGAAATCAATGTTTTGTGTAACTGAAGGAAAACTATTGGGTCACATTGTCTCCCAAGAAGGTATAAGGATAGATCCAGAAAGGGTGAGAGCTATTTAGCAACTGAGTTTACCGGTAAATAAAATAGGAGTGAAGTCCTTTTTCGGTCAAGTCAACTTCCTCAGGAGATTTGTCCCTAATTTCTCTAAAATTACTAAACACATTATTGATACGATGAAGGGGAATGTGAATTTCAAATGGAAAAACCCTGGTAAGAAAGCTTTCAAAAGCATCAAGAATTCCATAGCTAACACCCCAGTGTTGTGTCACCCAGATTATAAGAAAGATTTTGTAATTTACTGTTATTCTTTTGAACATACTTTGTAAGCCATTCTAATGCAAGAGAACAAAGAGGGAATTCAAGCCCCCATCACTTTTATGAGTACACCTCTAAAGAACCATGAGCTGAGATATTCTCAGACTGAAAAGCATGCTTTTGCGGTGGTAAAGGCTCTTAAGAATTTCAATTTTTATATTCTACATTCCCACTCTCTTGTGTATGTGCTTGATGTCGCAGTGAAGAGTGTTTTGACTCAACAAGATGTGGGGTGTAACAATTGAGGAGAATGGGTAGCTAAAACCCAAGAATATGACATAGAGATCAAGCCCACCAAGTTGGTAAGAGGGAACGCCTTGTGCAAGGCAATGGTAGAAAATCAAGTAGACAAAGACCCAAAAGCTACATAGTTGGTTTTGGCGGTAAGTATGCAAGACCCATGGTTTGAAAACATTGTGTATTTCTTGACCTATGGTGAATGTCTTGAAGGATTAACTTCAAAGCAAAGGAGAGAACTAAAACTGAAGGCTTCAAAATATGTAATATGGGAGGATAGACTATATAAAAAATCTATAGATGGAACATTCCTCAGATGTGTCGACAAACAACAGCAAGAGAAGCTGTTAAAGGTTTTTCATGATGAAGCCTGCGGAGGACACTTCTCCTCATCAGTCACTGCATTCAAGATTTTGAGACAATGTTATTACTAGCCAGGAATGTTTGAAGATGCATACCAGTGGGTGGCAAGATGTGAAAAATGCAAGATGTTTACCAGGAAGCCACAATTAGCAGCATTACCCCTTAGACTAGTGATAATTAAAGGGCCATTCCAGTAGTGGGGACTTGATTTTATCGGTCCTATAAGCCCTGCGTCCAGCGCAAGTCATACTTACATAATTACTGCAACTGACTACTTCATGAAATAGGTGGAAGCCAAGGCAACCAAAAGGACTACTTCAGAGGTAGTATGTGAATTTATCAAAGAAAATATTCTGGTAAGATTTGGGGTGCCTATTAAGTTGGTTATGGATAATGCCACATACTTTTCATCTCAAGAAATTACTAAATTTTGTTTTGAGTATGGCATCATGATCAGCCATTCTTCTGATTATTTCCCTCAAGGGAATGACCAAGTGGAGTCTAGCAACAAAAACTTGGTGAACATCATGAAAAATCTCATGGCAGAAAACTAGAGAAATTGGCATAAAAAGATCTATGAAGCCCTCTGGGTAGATAGAGTGACCCCCAAAAGAGCCATTGGCGTATCTCCTTTTGAACTCTTCTACGGGGTAGAAGCTAGTCTCCCATTTCCATTGGAATTAGCAACTTGCAAACTGAGGACAGTAGTAGAAGATGACATATATGAAGATGGTCTAGAGAATAGGATCTTGTACTTGAGAAAATTGGAAGAAGAAAGGGAGAAAATGGTTGATCATATCACACGTCATCAGATGTGTGTGAAGAACCTATTTGATAAAAAGAGTAGGCCCCATAAATTTATGGAGGGAGACATGGTGCTATTGTGGGATAAGCACAAAGCACCCAAAGGCATGCACAGGAAATTCAAAACACTGTGGACAGGACCTTTCAAAATCCATCAGGCGTTTGATAAAAATATTTCAAATTGACTTATCCAGATGGTGAGGCACTACCCCTGATGTATAATGGTCAGGATTTGAACCTCTATCACATCTAAATTGAAAGCAGGTAACCCCTGTGTTGTATAATAGTTACATTTAGTTCCTATTTTTTTTTTCCTAGTTAGGTTTCCTTTCTGCTTTCCTTTCTGCATCTTGCTTTAGTTTTGTTGTGAGCCCCCTTTTGTTTAGTTTTGCAAAACTAGAGATTTGAATTCCTTTCTTAGACATGTGAATGTCCAAGTCCCTAGACAGATCCAACTGTTGCCCCACTTTTTGTCTTTATACCTCAAGACAAAAATGGATGTTTAATGTGTAGTAGTAGCCTTGGAAGTTTCATGTGAGTCCAGAGTCTAAGTCTAGAAATCCCCTTAAGGTAGAAGGCCTTTATTGGATTTCCCTAACTTGACTTCTCCATCCTAAGTTGGGTGAATTTTTGGGTCTAAAACTATGTTCTTATCGGGTAGGTTAAGTTCCCAATCTGGTAAAGGCCGTGGTTTGAAAAATTCTAACCTCAAAATCACATACAGATGAAATATTTTGTCTCATATCTTCAGGTTGCAGCATTGGCGGGAAATCAAATTTTAGCTTCTCCATGGTGGAAAACCACCTGTGGAGTGTGCTTTCTGTGACTGACAGACTTAAGAATATCAGAGGTAAATAAAGATGGAAAATGAGGAAGTCGGGAACAAGAAAGCTTTGAGCACTCATATCAATCCTATGGGAAACAAAAGAAATGATCAAGAAAAGAAAAATTCATGGAATTAGCTCATAGGAAGAAAAGAAGAAAATGGCTTCTCCTCTGCTCCTACAGGCGGGTTTTACTTGCAAGATGCATTTTCTGCCAAACTATCAAGGTGAAGAATTTTTGAAGAATAATCCATCCCATAAGAGATTTGACATATAAAAAGGCCAATGGAATCAATATATATCATTTTGGCACCTTATAGGCCTGAATTCTCCTTTGGCAGATTTTCAGACAGAGAGCACTACAAAAGTATTTCTCCACCCAAAGGAGAAGCGGAAAAGTAATTTTCCACCGCTTCAAGAAAGTTACCGTTACGGTTACTAAAGTGAAAAGAGGTTTTCTAACGACATGTAATGCAAAGTAATTAATTCAAATAAAGCCCTTTTAGTTTGTAACGGACTTGTTCATTAATGTAGAGGTCTTTTCATTCGTGTGGCATGGGAAGTCGGCCGTTAAACAGTAAGAATTCAAAAAGTATAAAATCAGTTGGAGATTTTGAACTGGAACCATCATTGTTCACCAAATTGATTGAATTTGAAGTAGCTAAGACTAGTTTCTTATTGTCTCTATTTCCCAAAGAGAAATTTGAATCTCTAGGTCGAATCATACTCACATGGCTTCTAGATTTGTGGGATTTGATGGAATGAATGACATTATCTTAGAGTGGCACAAAATCTTAGATACCTCACTGAATTTCTTCGACATACAGAACTTCCAGAATAGATTGAGAACGGAGCAGATGCACCCTATTACAAAGAAGCTTAAGGAGAGCGGGTTAGTTGAAGCTACTGGTTTTCCTGTAGCCGTTCAAGCTCCTGAATTGGTCTGGGAATGTATAGCCCGATACAACCCAGACACCAAGAAAATTTTTCTACCTGAAAACATGGTGCTCCTCTCTATTGATAGAGAGTCTGTCCAAAATTCCCTCCGTATTCCAGAGCAAGCAAAATACTTCGAAATGACTTATAGTTGGGCGATCTCTGAATACTCAGTGAAGAGAGTGGTATGGAAGAGAGAGATTATGAAGTCATGGTTTAAAGAACCCAAGAGCGCCAAGGGCAAGTTGCCCAAAACATTATTTGGCGCAAATCTGAAGCCAGAAATCATGGATATCCTGGTATTGCTTCACAGGATTAGAGGTGAGAGTGAAGCTCTTAATTTTGTTGAACAACATTTCTTCCTGGTTTAGATAATCTATTCTTAGCATCATTTCATTGACTGGGCCCTTATGGTAAGTGAGAATCTCTCAGATGCCATCAATAGGGCCAAGTTCTAGAATGAATTCTACATGTCTTCGGTCCTCTTGTATATTTTAGCTACGATTCAAATCTGGCCTGGGCTTCCTAGGTTAGAGGAATTCCCAGACGATGTAAAAAGCTATGAGTTTTTCCCTTCTTTGCAACTACAAAATAGTTATGCTGATTATCTCATAGTTAATGATGCCTTTACAATGAGATTGTGCAGGGAGCTACAAGGTTGTCCAAAAAGGAGATTTTCTCTTGAAGCCATGGCTTTTATAAGCCAATTTGGATGCTATTTTATTCAGTTAGAGATTTCTCATATCTTCATCTTGCAGGTTTCGATGACTTCCCTTTGAAGCTACCCAGATACCCTACTAACATGATCTTGCTGATCGAGGTAATGAGGCAAGCACTCCAGGTGAACTTGATCTATGCAGACGCAAAGAAGAAAGGCTACGAGTTCCTGATGACCATCGAAGCTTATAGTTGTGCATCCCGGTCGGAGGCAAAGAATGTTCTTAAAACATTCTTGAAGAATTTCTCTCTGGAAACATATGATGTTCTCAGGCTACAATATGATCTAGTTAATTATGCTAGAGATGCCTTACAGATGAGTCAGGCCATTCACCATGTACCTGATATTGAGAACTATTGGTCCAATTTCAAAGATGACTTGGAGAGCAGAGAAAGATTCTATGCCTGGTTAACCATTGAAAAGATCAAAACGTTCAATATTAACATTGCAGTAGAAGGGCTAGAAGATGATGGAAATCATTTGTGCGCTGACACATACTTGGAGAAGTTAAATTCTACCCCTATGAGCTTAGAGCCTATGCTAGACCAAGCAGTAAGTGACCTGTAGGCTCCGATGGGGGGGATTTACAAAAGAATAGTTCAATGGGTTGAGTGGACTGCAGGCCAAAGGAAGAGGTCAGAAAGGAAGCCTCCCGTTCAGTGAACTCCGGTGAAGGAAACTACTGGTGTTGCAACCACTTCATCAGCAACAATCTCTATAGTTGCAAAAGGATCAATTCAACCATCGGGAGGAGGTGACGAACCTCCTAAGAAGAATTCTCTCCTAGAAAAGACCTGTGGAGAGGGTCCTCTTCCAGACATTGGAGGCACTGAGGAAGTAGTCCTGATAGACCAAATCAAGTCTGTAACCAAGGTTTCTAAAGCTATAGAGTCCAAATAGCCAGCTAGTGCTATTGCTGTGGATATTTTAGCCAGTACCTTGACCCAAGAAACTCCAAAGAGGGCATCCCCTGTCATAGTTGAAGTAGGAGAGGATAGCCCTAGTACTTCTGCTATAGAATCAGATAAGAGGGGTGGGGAGAAATAGGAGGTTGCTCAAGTTGTAAAATTAATCTCCTCCTCACCCACTTTGGTGAATCCATTTGCTTCCCTCCCTAAAGTTATTCCCCTTCTCATAAGGAAGCTATTCATCGAAGAGTTGGTCTTTGCCAAAAAAGTTACCAACACAGAGTCATGGCTAGCAAACACCCTAGAACACAAAAGGAAGAGAGCGGGAGAAGAAATTCCTAGCAAAGACACTCTATCATGGGCCTTTCAGCCCAAGGCTACCACAAGCAAGTAGAAGAGTGTGAAGATAATGTCTACTTTGGGTTGTGATCCTGAGATAGGGCATTTCACCATGGAAGTAGCCAAGCCCACTAAAGAGGGCAGACTCAAAGACTTGGCGGCCTCGAACTTTCAGTTGCAGTCATTCGACATGGGATTGGCTCGACATGATACCAAGGTGGACTGGTGGAAATCCACTAATGTAGTGATTGAGGAAGAGCTTGAAGATCTCAAGACTTCCAAAATTTATCTTAAGGCAGAAGTGGCCCAGCTAACTGACTTCATCAAAAATCTCCTCACTCCTATTGCAAGTGCTCCTAGTACCCAAACTTCCTTCGATCCCAGTGCTGCTAAAAACCAAGCCATTCTGGCTAAGTTGCAAGAGGATCGACATTATGGGAAGATTGGTAAAAGGTGGATTGAATGGCTCCAAAGTCTGGAGTTCAAAATTGAGATGATCATTCAGGCCGAGACTGGACTACAACAAATAGATGTTAAAGTGCAAGAGGAACAAAGTAAAGGTTTTAAACTCCTCTTAGGACTTCATGTGGAATCACAAACCAGTGGTCAAGGCAAAGCAATAGTTGGAGTAGTCAACATGCAGAAGTCATTCACAGATTATCTGCATAATTTAGCGAAGTAGTCTTTGACTCATCTAGACAAGGTGCCAGAGCTCCAGCAATTGAATGGATGCATATTTAGACCTATGGAGGAACTGAAAGATCGAATAGAAGTGATTATGACTCTAGCCAAAGAACATTCCAGATGGCTCATCCGTTACACCAATGTCCACGTCAACGGACATGAAGAACTCATCCAAGTCATCACTGCTGTAATCGCCTATAGGGCCAAAGTAGATAAGGGGAAGGAAACTGAATCTTAGATATTTTCCCCCTTATGCTATTTTTGTTGAGTTTTGTAATGAATAAACCTTTGGTTATCATTTCTGGTTGGGGAAGTTGAACCGTTTTGGTTACACCTTTTTGTAATGGTCCAATCTAGAACTCTATATGTATTATTCCCAAAATCAATACAAAGATTGGTTAAATTTTGGTGTGAAGAATAGCATTGTTGCTGAGTCAATTGTGTATGTCTGAATGCCATTTCTTTAACTGTTCCATTGCATTTCATTTATCTTTTTGTTTAATTTGAACGTCTCTTTTGAGTTAGATTCGTAATCTATATTTGAACTAGAATTCTGTATTATGATTTGATACGGCTAATTAAGGGGAAAATCAGTTGCTATTCTAAGTTTTGGGAATGTTCTTATGATATAGATCGATTCAATATCATTACATTATTAACCTTTAGTCTTGCATCTGCATTTTTAGTAATTGTCCATGCATCACCAGTTTTGGGAGTTAATATGATTGATAAGATCTCAGAATTGGTTAGATTTAGAATTGTATTTACTTCGCTTGAGCTATTTTCTGTCTAGACTTAGCTTGGTTTACCTCTCCTACTCTTAGGTTAAGAGCATACCCCTGTTAGATTAGGAAACATTAAAATTCATTGAATATTATTCATATAAGGAAGCTATACCTTCTAATTCAGAGGGAAAATAAGTTTTCAAGTAACTATTTCCCAACTGTTGTATTCAATTGTTCTTAAACATTTTTGGGTATTTTAGAGTTACATTCAAAAGAAAAATTTGTTTAACAACAAACTAGTATCGTAAAGAGATGCAAAATATGTAAAATATTGGTAAGGGGTGGCAAGATCAAGGAAGAACTCAAAAGTACAAGACCTAAGGGCCAGACCTAATGCCTCGGGGGCTCATCATAGATGGCCTTTCCTACATAACTCGCAGAGACATCATAGTTTAGGTTTAACTTTAACTTTAACAATAAACAATTAGAGCTACATACAACTGAATACAACATGACATGGTAGTAATGAATAAACCACTCTTGAAGAGAGAGATATGGTACTTTTTCAATGTAGAAAGTGGAATTTGTTATTGGTCAATTTAGATCAATTGGGTCCACTACAACCTCATGAGATTGAGCTTGTGCTAAGACTACTATAAGGAATGTGCATGTGTCTATGGTAGGATAGAGCATCTATGATCCCTTGGAAATGCTTTTCTAGTAGTAATGGTAGGATGTCATATTTATGTTCTGAAGCTTCTTTATCCAAAGGGTATCAACAACATTTCTCTCTTTACTGAAATCAAGGGTGCAGAAGATGCTTTGCATCGTTTGGGTATACCACTCAATTTCTATACCCAATGGATGCAAAGAAACCTTCTACAACCCTTATTCTATTGAAGATAAAGGACATTGATACCCCTTTGATAAAGAGTCTTCAATAAAGATAGATGGTATATATCCTACTATTTCTACTTGAAAAGCATTCCCAAGGGAGAAAGACATCAAAAACTCAACAACTAATCAGTAACAATAATGAAAATAATGGATAAGTATGCCAACATAATGAATAAGTGGGAAAAATATATAAGGAATTGAAAACTAGTTTCATAAAGAGATTCAAACTATGTAAAATATTGGTAAGGGGTGGAAAGATCAAGAAAGAACTCAAAAGTACAAGACCTAAGGGCCAGACCTAATGCCTCAAGGGATCATCATAGATGGCCTTGCCTATGTAACTCATAGAGACATCCTAGTTTAGGTTTAACTTTAACTTTAACAATAAACAATTAGAGCTTCATACAACTAAATACAACATGACATGGTAGTAATGAATAACCCACCCTTGAAGAGAGAGATATGGTACTTTTTCAATGTAGAAAGTGGAAGTTGTTATTGGTCAATCTAGATCAAT
>MU227649.1:2735312-2794190 GCA_018584345.1 Thuja plicata | reverse complement strand
ATGCTTTAGCTTTTACAGGTTTTAAGATTTCTGATTGGGCTGTAAGAAATGGAATTTATTTGAACACATCTTCCAATTATTATCTGCAAGGCAATGGCCAAGCGGAGTCCACTAATAAAAATCTGATTAGAATTCTTAAAAGGACCATGGAAGGTAATCAGCGAGCCTGGCATACACAACTAAAATTAGCCTTGTGGGCCGATCGAATTACTCAGAAAAGGTCAACTAGGCAATCGCCATTCAAACTTGTTTACGGAAGGGAGGCTAGGTTACCTATTTCTTTAGAGCTTCCGGCTCTTGACTTGGCCAATCAGATTGATATGCTAGAAGAAGAACCAATGGCCGTAAGGCTGGCTCAACTTTTTGAGTTAGAAGAAACAAGGTCTGAGGCTTTGAGGGAGATGGAGAACCATCAAGCACAAATGAAAAGGTCTTTTGATAAAAGGGCATCTCCAAGAGTTTTCTTGGAAGGAGATGTAGTGCTGAAATGGGATGAATGCAAAAGCAAGCCTAGAAATCACTCCATGTTTGATGCTTTTTGGAGCGGGCCTTATATTGTCTCATAATGTAAACAACATAATGCCTTTCAACTTTCAAAGTTGGATGGTAGCGTGGAGCGAATCCCAGTCAATGAGATTCATCTCCAGCACTGCTTCTGAGGTAGGATCTAGCCTTGTATATATTGCAGTAGTTTAGTTGTTCAATAAGTGCCTTGGCACAATAGTTTTCTTGCATTTTTTAGCTTTCCCTAAGTGCTTTCCATCACAGTTAGTTAGTTTGGTTTCAGTTTCTAGCTTTCAAGAGGTTTTCGGAAGGGTTCTCAGTCAATCAGAGGTTACAAGTGAAGTCATATTTTCCCATCACAACTCATGCATCCATATCCAGTCAGTTCAGAAAGTTTGATCAATTTTGCAAGTGGAATTCAGGTTGCCAGTATGTTTTCTTAATGACTCTATGCCCAATGGATAGTTCAGGCAGCTGGTCTTAATGTTTAGCAGGCAAAGATTTTGCAGTTATCGCCAAAAATGTTACCGATTTTCGGTACCAAGATCAATCAGGTGAATTTGTTATGTTTTGAATGGATTAAGGTAAATTCTCAGTTCTGTTGGATCACATTCATATGCACATAGAAAAGAGAAAAAGAGTACATTATTACATGAGACTTGTTAACACTGCCTTAAAGTTTTATTTGAATCTCTTGGCTTTGCTTTTCCTGGGCTTTCTTTGTTTAATCCTGTGCTTTTCCGCGAAAAAGAAGTCAAACCTTTTTGAAGTCATTCTTTCTGTTAATCACCTTGTCACGTCAATTTTTGTTTAGTGTCTTTAAAGTTGTGCGAGTGCGCGACGAGCTTCCAATCGAAAGTCATCATGCAATCACGATCTGCTTATGAGTAGTTCTGATCTGTCCGCGAGTATACGACGAGGCAAAGGAGGAAACTCATCGCTCAGTCGCCAGTCAGTAAAGGTGAAAGGAAAAGAGCTCACAAGTGAGTGATTGAGGAAAAAGGGTGTTGTCGCACGCTCGCAGTCAGGGGTAAGGTAAGATTTTAAGGCTCGCGAGTTGGCAACCAGTCAGAAAATGGATGTCATCACCCACTCCCGCACGAGATAAAAGCTGAAGTAAAAGTTGAGCGAGTATGCGACCAGACAGAGTATGTAGTAATAAAATGGATGTCGCTCAGTCGCTCAGAATCTAAAGGTTAGTTTAAAGAGCCAGCGACTATGCGATGAAGGAATAAATGGAAAGTAAGATGCATAGGCACTCAGTCACTGAGATTTAGGAGATATGGAAAATCAACTCGCGAGGGTGCGACATGTTAAAGGTAAAGAAGCATCGCTCACTCGCGAAGGACAAAAGAAAAGTAGAAAAAGTACCATGAGTATGCGAGAGACATTAAATGGGTTCAGAGAATAAGGTCATCGCTCATTCGCAGAAGGAAAAAGTAAGACAGTTAAGGGTAAGAAATGTGATTTTCAGAGCAAATAGAAGGTGCTACTTGCCGATTTATGCTAATTTTTGGGTAATATACACATTAATCTGAGATTTTTACAGACTTTTAAACATGCACAGAGATAATAAACAAAGGGGATAATCAGAGTTTTCAGAGGCAGAAAGATATTAGATATTTTCTCAGACGCTGGAAATCAGATTTTTACAGATGGAAAGATCAGATTTTAAAAGATCAGAAGATGCTTTTTTTGGATCTGCAGAAAAGTTATTGCAATTCAGAGACTTTTGTGACTCTTCTAGAGAGATAAGACTGCTTCTGTGAGGGGGTATTTATGTTGATATTTTTTGGGGATGACTTTTGGGTCACCAAATTGTATTTTGTAGACTTTTGAGGGCTAAAAGGTGGCTGGACAGGCCAAATCCAATCCAGAAGTTATTGCTTTCAGAATGCAGTTGACTTTGAAAATGTATAAATATGAGTTGAAGACTCATTGTTAAGAAGTTCTTCTTCCCTTTGGCTTGAGGTTTTGTAACTTGTTCTAAGTTCTTAATAGAGGCAAAGAGATTTTGTAACCCATTTCAGAGAAATTTACAGATGTGTAACACCTTTGACTATGAAAGATAGCTTATGCCTTCCCTTATTAGTCTATTATTGTGTACTTAGTGATTGGTACAAACTTCTGTGATGTTCTTTGTCCTCAATTTGTATCACATATTAGTGCCTTTATGTAGTACTTCATGCTTGTTTGCAGGTTTTAAGTTGTGCTCAAGTCAGATTTTCCCCAAAATTGTGAGAAATCTCTCTCCTTTAAGGGGATTATCATTATTGGCCTTCTTATAAATTGATTATGCAGATATTATGATTTAATGGGGTTGTGTAAGAGAGCTTAGGTTACTATTTCATTGTGTGTCAAGTTATTTGTGCATTTCTCAGATATTTCTCTAGTGTATCACCGTTTTAGGACATAATTTTCATTTTTCTATTCTCCTTCTTTCTCTTTTCTCCATCAAAAGAATCAGTTTCTAGTAGTATAGAGTGATTTACCAGATAGGAAGCCGGCCTAGGATCCGGAGATTCATTCCAGCCATAGTTTACCCACAAACTTGGAATGTTTCCATGTTCCTCCAAAAGGTTAAGTTCTTGCAAACTTAACAGGGTGCAATTTTGGTAGACAACAGGGCATTGATTCACCCCCCCCTCTTAGTTATTACTAACATTAAATATGGAAGCTCATCCTCATTGAATAACAAGACCATAAAGGAAAGAATTAATTTAAAGCCTAATTTAATTTGTGTTTATCAGATCTATCTGTTAATTGAAAAGATTAAGTACTGAGAGGGGGGACTGAATCAGTACTAACAAACTTCAAACTCTTTTGCACTGAATTAAACTTTGACCATTTTAACCATTGTCTGATAGTGATTTTAACTGATAGTGTTATCAGTATTACCAATAGGTTGTAACATAAACATAAAATAAATAACAATAATCACAATCAGATTCACACCCATAACACTTGTATTTTGGTTATGCAGAAACCTTTGGTCAGAGGGAAAAATTGTGGTGAGGATGAGACCCACAACTCTTTACTACAGATAAATTTTTTTGTCTGTTAGGGCTAAAATATGTGACCTTTCGAGTGACTCACCCAATTAGGAGTGAATAATACATTTTTAAGTGTATCTACAGTCCTATTAAGACTACTCTGCTAAGATATTTAATCCTTCCCATATGATATTTACCCTCTTAAAGGATTTACAAAAGTTCATACAATAAAGAACTTCTAAGTCCTATTAGAGACTACCCAATTAAGGGATTTACCATACCTTTTAGAAACTATTAGGATTATTTACAAACTAGTAATGAACTACATGCGCTTCCTTCTAAAGTTGTTCAGATCCCTTAAGTTCACAATCTTTGTTCTCTATTTTCCTCTTCTTCTGATTCACTTCTCTACTCCACTTCTCTTAGATTGCTTACTCTAATATATTCCTTAATCATTTTTAGCTCTAAATATCCTTCTCTCATCCTTGATTCCCTACCTTTTATCTTAGGTTTGACCAAAATCTTATTCTCAATCTTCCCATAAATTATTTTTTTATTTTACCTCTTGTCAACTGCTTTGTGATTCCCCTTAGGACCGATAGTAGTTGACTTCTTATAGTTGAACTCTATATTGCGATAAATCTTCCTTATCTCTGATATTAATCCTGATACTATTTGACATCAATGACAAAACTTATCATTAAATTATCATCATGCTAATGATTTTCAATGATCTTCTTCAATGATGTCCAACAATCTTCCCCTTTGGAATTGATCACAAAAAACTTTGTCAATATGTCATCTATCTTGTATCTTCCGATAAAATCCTTCTGTTGATTGCTTCCCCTTTCTCACTACTTCCTCTTTCTATTTTTTTTATTTTTACTAGCTTTACTAATATTTCCCCTATTTAGGCACACAATGCCAAATTTATTTAGGCATATCTTTATAATTTATCCATTATGAATTTGTACCTATCTCGTGTATTGTGCAAAATTGCATCCCATGCTTCCTATAGTACATTTAATCTTTTCATGTGTTCATTTAAGTCTAATGCAAGGGCCTCAAGACTATCCACGCCACTTTAATTTGGTCTATAAAATGGTCTCCGCTATTGTTATATTAGCTTGAGTAATATCAATATGCGGCATGATTATACCTTAAAATTGCAAAATTCTCATGTGTAAACCTGCTCGCTTGACTGTTAATTCTTTCTCCTTTGAGATAATCTCCCTCAACTTAACTGAATGATCCATGAACTTCATTGTAGGTTGGAGATTACTGATATGTTGGGCTATTTTGGTCTGAATACCTTTAAGCTTATTATAAATATCACCTATGAATGCTGCAAAATTAAAAAATGTTGTGTACATTAATGTTGCTTACTTCAAAATTTCCTTCAATTTTACAATTACGTCTGATAGTTCTACCTTCAAAACAGAAATATTTGTTAATAATTTTTGTACAATATTATTCTCTAGCTTCTTCATCACATTACCGGTAAGTCAATCCTCCAAATCTTGTCTTGATTGATGTATTTTTTCTATATAGGATTTCAACTGATAAGCTAATGACTCTTCTGTATCTACAATCACATTTGGCATGAGATCTTTAAATAGATCTAATGTCTTTAACAAAATTTTCTTGTTCTATTTCTTCGCTCCCTCCTTGTCTAATTTAGCTTTATTGTTCAAGACTCGTGCATACTCTTCTTTGTCCTTATTATTCTTTAACTTCATTGGATCCTATTTGAGTATCTCAAACTCAGGCTCATCATTTTCATCATCATCATCTTCTTCTAATTCTCTTTTTCTTTTCCCTTTGGTATCTTTCTGCTCTCTTTTTTTAATCTTTTTCTTTATCGCCATCACCTCCATCTTTATTCTCATCTTTCTTTTGTTCAATTTCCTCTTTCTATTCCTCTTCAATATGCTTTTCACTTGTTTCTGATTGCTTCTCACTGATATCTATTGTATCATGTTGCTATTAGTAATAACTGAGAGGGGGGGTGAATAAGTGGCCTCAAAAATATTCCAATTAATCAACCCAAAAAATTAGTACCACAATATTAAGCCTCTAGCTATCTTCAGTACTATAAGATGAATGTCTTCAAATATAATTATCAAATTACTACTTCTCGGAATGCTTTGTTAAACCTTATTCTATATGTTTACCGAATAGCAGTTTGTTAATTTACCAAGAAATAGTAAATTACTTAGAGTATACCGGTCAATCCAGATTATCTATGTGTAATGAAAAAAACTAAATTAATGACTCATAAACACATTGACACATGGATTTTTAACGTGGAAACCCTTTTAAGGGAAGAACCACTTGGTACCGGTAACCCAAAATTTTCACTCTTCTGAAGTGAGTTTGGTGAAGAGCCAACCCTGTTAAAGGTTACAAACACACTACTAGGTGTGACCTTGTTAGAGGATTTAAAAGTTTAGTCTATCACTTGATATCAAGCATTTCTATGCTACCTTCCTTGATCAAACACTCTCTTGGCTTGTCAATAGGAATCTAGCATCTCATGCTATCTTCATGATCAAACTTTTTTATACTCCTTGGGATGTATCTCAATATAGAAAGGATCTTTAAATCCTGCTTAGTTAAGAGACTATCTGAATCAATGGTTAAACTAAAATAGTATGATCTATTCACATATACAAATTATACTTGCAGATTTTCAGATATATTGTAAGATCATAAAACTAATCTGATCAATATATCTCTTTTAATACCTTTGCTCCAGTTTTGTTCTGCTCGATGATGCTATGCTCTATTGCTCGGTGTCCGTAGAAAACTTTAGCTCTTTCCTCAGTTTGATTGATCTGGACTGTATGAAGTTTCTCTTTAGCATCCTCTTTTTCATTCAATACCCTTAATTTGAAATGAATTAAGTTATCTCTTTATAGACATGATATCACCATTGTTAGGTTCTTGAGTTTCTTGATCTTGGCGTGAACCACAATCTTAGCCAATATTATTTAAAACAAAACTCTTGTTTTATCTTGCAGAGATCTTCTTGCCAACTGGAAAAAATAGCTTTAAATCCTTTACTTATCTCTAGCTTTATCTTGTCGATGAAAACAATGATAACTACCAATTAAGTCCATATTTAGCTCTTCCAGCTAGATATTGTTTCATCTCTGAACTCATGTTAATTTTAGTGTTTTAACTCTTTGATATCATTTCTCATCACTTTTTTTTTCCTCAGGCTTCTCCGTTGGTTTACACTATGATTCTTACCGTCGGTTATGCTTGTGATTCTGCTCATCGGTAATGCTCATCGGCATTTTTGCTCGGGCATCACTATGACTTGAATTTTGGTGATCTCTGTCCGTCAGGTTCCACTAGCCATTGGTGTTTGAAGTTACATAGTGAATGCTTGTCTTTTATACATTACTGAAAGCATAGTCTTTATCTCTCTAATTCTCTGAAGTCTTTGACACTTTGATTATAACCTATTAGATTATATCAAGTTGACATCAATGACAATACAATTCATTAACTGATGTAATATCTTGCATTATCCTTCAGCATTTTGGTGATCAACTTAACATCTTCAAACATTCAATCAGTTACATGTCATCAATCTCTCCCTTTGGCATTGATGGAAACATACTACATTATCATACTATACTATTACTAATACAATATGAAATATAATAGTTTCATCAAGCTTTCCTATTGTAACTAGTACAAATGTTTGGCTTTTGGTAAGCTCAAATATAGCTTTGATTTGTTTCTTGCAGCATGGTTGTCTTCAATCTTCAATCCCTTCACTAGATATATGTAGCATCTAATGTCTCTGTTTTGATATGTTCTCTACCTTGACTATTCCTCTTCTTGATAATCTCTTTTTACTTTGACAACAATCAATCTCTCTCCCTTTGAATATTGACTAACTCTTCCTTCTAATTCTCAGCAACTTCACTTCGTGAATAATGATATACTATTTTCTAATCAATGAGATAATAACTCCATTATTATAATGAAATAATCTCTCCCTTTGACAAAAATGCCAAACAAAATTTTTTTATATCATCTTCCATCCCTTTATATAATATAATCCTTGAATTTCCCTATCCATCAGCAATACAATGTCTCTTGTGTCGGTGTAGATTTGTACCTTACTGTGTACAGATGTATCTATTGCTGTTCATCTTGGTGTTTGCATCAACATGAATGATCTTCAGATTTGGTATAGGTTGATGCAACCTCCTAATAATCTTACTAACTGATAGGTAAGTGTTGGACCCCTAGTCTCTATCTTAGGTACTCAAATGTATCATTCGGTAATGGCTTTGTGAATATATCAGCTAATTGTTCCTTTGATTGAACATATTCCAGTATCACCTCCTTTTCTTGCACTTGTTCTCTCAGATAGTGATACTTGATAGCAATATGCTTAGTCTTAGGATGCATGACTTCCAACAACTATTTGATCCATGCATATTGGAGCAATTTGCAGTAGCAACAGCCACATACTTTGCTTCTATAGTAGACTAAGAGATGCATCCTTGCTTCTTGCTGATCCATGTGACAAGTCTATCACCCATGAGGAATGCTCCTCCAGTTGTTCTCTTTTTGTCATCAATGTTTCCAGCCCAATCAACATCTGTATAGACTTGTAGCTCAAATTTTCCTTCTCTTTTATACCATAATCCATAGTCCTCGGTGTTCTTCAGATATCTCAGAATTCTCTTGACAACAGTCATATGTGATTCTTTGGGATTAGTAGAGAATCTTGCAACTATTTCAACTGCATGTAATATATCTGGTCTGGTATGAACAACATACATTAGTTTTCCAATCATTGATCGATACAAGGTTTGATTTACCTCATTTTATTTGTCTTCTTTTGTTATCTTACATCTAGTAGCCATAGGTGTTCAAACTGGTTTGGAATCTACCATCTTGAATATCTTCAGCACTTCCTTATTGTATTTGGACTTAGTGATATATATGCCTGCATCTTATTGAAGAATCTGCAGACCAAGAAAGAATTTGATCTCCCCAAACATAGAGATTTTTAATTTCTTTCTCATTTCATTAGCAAAGGATTTGCATAACAATTCATTTCCCCCAAAAATGATATCATCAACAAAAATTTCAGCAATAAGAATATTACTATTGGTATCTTCTTTTAAGTACAGATTTTTATTTTCACTTGTTCTAAAAAAATTTATGCTAATGAGATAGGAGTGAAGTCTTTCATACCATTCTTTGGGTGCTTGTTTCAATCCATTCAAGGCTTTATGTAGTCTACATACCATATTTCTCTTGTCTGGATCAACAAACCCTTTTGGTTGTTCAATGTATACCTCTTTGAGTATTCCATTTAGGACTGCAGATTTGACATCCATCTAGTATACCTTGAATCCTTTAAATGCAACATAAGGAAGTAATATTCTAACTCCTTCTAGTCTAGCAATGGGTGCAAAGGTTTCTCCATAATCAATACCTTCTTCTTGTGCATATCCCTTGCATACTAACCTTTCTTTGTTTCTTGTGACTTCTCCATTCTCATTCAGCTTGTTTTTTAATATCCATTTGGCACCAATGACATTCGTGTCATATGGGTACTAGTGTCCATGTACTGTTCTTATCAATCTGTTCTACTTCTTCATTCATAGTACTGACCCATTCTTCATTCTCAAGTTCAGTATTTTTAGGCTCAAAATCATAGAGTGGACATCTAGTGTTTAGTGACTTACTTCTTATTCTCATTCTATCCTTCTTGTCTCCTATGATTTTAATCTATGGATGATGTCTTCTAACATATGTGGCAAGTTTTGTTTTAGCTCTTTGTTCATCATTCTGATAATCTTCTTGACCTTCATTCTGATCTCCATTATTCGGAACATCATCTTGAGGGTTTTTCTGATTTTTGGTAATTGCATCCTGATGCTTAGGTGCAATGTTCTATTGCTCAGGAGTGATACACTATTGCTTAGGAAGAGTTTCAGATCCTATATAAAAAAACTTTTTGTAGTCCTCTAGTTCTTTTTTGCTTTCCTTATCATTCTTTTCTACAAATTCATCTATTTTCACATTTGCACTTTTAATGATCTTGTTAGATGACTTGTTAAGACAATTATAAGCCTTGATTTTGGTTGAGTACCCTAGAAAGATACCTTCTTCACTTTTGGAGTTAATTTTTCCATTTCTATCATCCTTCAAAATATAACATTGACTACCAAAGATTCTGAAATAACTTACATTGGGTGTATGACCATACCAAATGATGTAGAGTGGACACCTAGAAGCCTCTAAAGGGCTCAAAAGGACAATGTATCCTTCAATACCTTGAATCCCAAGAGGAAAAAGTTCTCTACACTTATCACAAGTGTAGAAAGGACTTGGATCTAGGTTACCACAACCCACTACCCATAGGGAAACCTACTCACTAGGTTCCACCAAGCCTAGAACACAAATTCTAAATGATTGGCTATAGTGCACTTATACCAAATTATCAACAATACCCCATGAAATGACTCCAAGGACTAGGGGTGACCTAGACTCATGGATGTGTCCTATTTAGGTCCCTAAGACAAGCATTCCATGATCCTATTCAACACATGCAACCTTTTGAACATAGTTGCTTTGGAAACCCTAGTCCTATTTTCTTATAGTCTTTTCTCAAAGGACTTTTTCTCTTAAAAAAAATACTTCCACATATCCCCTTAAAAAAATTAGGGATTCATATACCCTTTATGGCATAATATATTATACTTAAGCATCAAAACATGAAGATGAAAGGAAAATAAGAAAACACACAAAAGTGCTACTGTAATTAGGCCTAATTAGGTCTGCACTTACACTAAAAGTACTCCTTCCTTGCATCAAATTACAAAACCAATAATTTTATCATGTGAGGGCATGTATAAGGGTCCTCCACACCAATTTTGGGGTCTTGATGAATCCCCAAACATAAGTTATGTATACTGTCCCAATTTAGTGAATGGTGCACAGATGGACATGTACACCTAGGGCATCATCAAAAGCCCATCTCCCTGCACTTTGAAGAACCCATCCTTCATATTCTTAAATTAAATTGAAAATTATTGAATTCTACCAAGGGGAATGAGATCCCCATGGTGGAATCGAAGAGAAAACACAATTACAAATGAAACCCTAATTTAGGGCCTACAATCCAGGGCGGGAGGAGTAAAAATAAGATAACTCTCAATGGAAAAAATATTAGACCATGAAACCAAGTGAAAAAGAAAGCTAATACATAAGGCTACCTTAATCAGTGAGTCTTTTCCTCAAATACTTCTGTAGCTATCCATACAAATTGACTATCCTTTTAGAAAAGGCTACAAGCAAATAAGAGGGTTTCCAAAGCAACTATGTTCAAAAGGTTGCATGTGTTGAATAGGATCATGGAATCCTTGTCTTAGGGACCTAAATAGGCCACATCCATGAGTGTATGTCACCCCTAGTCCTTGGAGTCATTTCATGGGGTATTGTTGATAATTTGGTATAAGTGCACTATAGCCAATCATTTGGAATTGGTGTTCTAGGCTTGGTGGAACTTAGTGAGTAGGTTTCCCTATGGGTAGTGGGTTCTGAAAACCTAGATCCAAGTCCTTTATGCACTTTTTATAAGTGTAGAGAAATTTTTCCTCTTTATATTGGAGGTATTAAAGGATACATTGTCTTTTTGATCCCTTTTGAGGCTTCTGGTTGTCCACTTTGCATCAAGTGGTATCAGAGCTATTTTTGCTCCTGAGGATGAAGAGATCCCTTCAAGGGTCAAAAAAATTGAACTAGAAAAGATGGTGAGAGAATAGAGGACAATGAATGCATCCTTGACTAGAAGGCTTCAAGTATTGAAGAGAAAGGTAGAGAGGGGAAAAGAAGACACTTCTGGTGGTGAAGAAGGGAGTGAAGAGGAAGATGACACCCCTGATCAGGATGTGAACATTCCTGCAGACCAGAGACCCCTCATAGATGCCTTGAAATATATGGGAAGAAGAACCATGGAGGAGAAGTTGTATTTACCAGCTTTCAATGGGAAGATGAATGCAGATTTGGCCTTGGACTAGATTGAGGCCTTAACAAGCTTCTTTGAATGTGAGGACATCCATGAGAAGAAAAGAGTAAAGATGGAAAGATCCAAGTTGAAGGGAGCAGCCCTAACTTGTTGGAACTTCATCCAAACAAATAGGGTGAAGAATGGGAGAAGTATGATTACTTCATGGAACAAGATGATAGCATTAATCAAAGAGACATATGTGCCTAAAGATTATGGGGTGCAAATCCATAGAAGGAAGCAAAACTTAAAGCAAAAAGACATGGATGTAGGCTCATACACCGAGGAGTTATTGAAACTATGCATGAAGCAAAATGCAATAGAAGACAAGGAAGAAAAGTTAGCAAGATACATGAATGGTCTTAAGGTATCCATTCAAGAAGAAATTATCGTACACTTCCCTACATTAGTAAACAAATGTTACCAAATAGAAATCAAAGTAGAGGAGAAGTGGAAGAGAAAAAAATATTTTGGCAAGGGAAAGAACAATGATAGTGGAAATAAGTTTAGAGGCAGAGGTACCTCTTGGAATAGAGGACAATATAGTGGTAGTAGTAGTAGGACCCCTGACCAAGGACAAGGAGACAAAGAAAATGGTGAACCAAATTTTAGAGGGAACTTCAGAGGAAGGAGACCCTTAAATAGAGGGAGAAAAAATACAGGAAGAGGTAATGGACCTCCAAGATGTTACTACTACAACCAACTTGGACACCATGCAGGGAGATGCCTTGAGAAAAGGAACAACAAAAATCAGGGGGAGAGAAGGAAATAATTCATCTAAGAAGATAGACAAGAAGATAATGCCAATCTATGGGATCTAGAACCAGAGGAAGGAGCATGTTTGATGATGAGGCAAGTCTTCCTTCAAGTACCACAGAATCAAGAACCTCCTCAAAGGAAGAACCTCTTTAGAACAAAGATCAAATGCAATGGAAAGGTACGTAATCTTCTGATAGATTCTAGTTCAATTGAAAATTTAGTATCTCTTGAAATGGTTCAAAAGTTAAATATTCCTAAGAAGCCACACCCCTTCCCCTACCATATCTCTTGGCTGACCAAAGGTCAACAAACTTTGGTAACTGAACAAGCATGGGTAGAATTTTCTATTGCAAACTTCAAAGATAAAGTACTTGGTGATGTTGTGGAAATGGATGCTTCTCACATCCTTCTAGGCAGGCCTTGGCAATATGATGTGGATGCCACACATCATAGTAGGAATAAAACCTACACCATCACAAAAAATGTGGAAACTTTCACTATGAAGCCCCTGCCTAATCCTAAAATAGAGAAAGAACCCACTGTCATCACCTTGGGTGAAAAGGAAATTTTGAAAGTGTTAAAATAACTTGAGACTGAAGCCTTTGTCCTAATCTCTAAGCCCAAGGATAGAATCAGTTCTGATGACATGGATCCAATACCAAATGAAGTCAAAGAACCGTTAAACAAATAAAATGATGTCATTGCTAGTGACCTGCCCACAAGCTTCCCCCCTTAAGAGATATCAATCACCAAATAGATCTGATACCTGGCTCCTCCTTACCAAATAAAGAACCTTATAAGATGACCCCTACCGAAAATGTAGAGATTGCAAAACAAATCAGTGAGTTGCTTGAAAAAGGACTTTTTCAAAAGAGCCTTAGCCCATGTGCTGTCCCATCAGTCCTAGCACCCAAGAAAGATAAAAAATGGAGGTTGTGTACAAAAAATACCAAAGAACCAAGGTGATGTTAGAAGTTTTCATGGTCTTACCACTTTTTATAAGAAATTCATAAAAACATTAAGTCATGTTTGTGCACCTATGTTGGACACTATTAAAGGTGGTAAGAAGATTAAGTTTATATGGACTAAAGAGGCTAATGATGCTTTCCAATACCTCAAGAATAGGGTATCTCAATATCCCATCTTAACTCTTCCTGATTTCAACAAAGTGTGTGTTGTGGAGACATATGCAATGGATTTGGCAATAGGTGATGTCCTAAGCCAAGAAGGTAATGTTGTGGCATTCTTTTCTGAAAAACTAAATGATGCAAAGAATAAACAATCTACTTATGATTTAGAGTTATATGCCATGGTTCAAGAACTTAAAAAATGGAGACATTATTTTCTCCCAAAAGAATGTATAGTCTTTATTGATAACCATGCATTGAGTTTCTTCAATACTCAGGAAAAACTGGGGGTTAGACATGTAAAATGGATGGAGCAATTGCAGGCTTATACATTTAACATAAAGCAAAAAAAGGGACTAGCCAACAAGGTGGCTGATGCACTAAGCAGAAGGGTTGGATTAATTGAATAAGTTCAACTTCAAAGTTTGGGCATTGACTCACTCCAACACCTATATGCAGGAGATCCAGATTTTTGAGAGAGGCTTTTGAAGTGTGCAAAAATCTGACAGGCGCGTATCACACTGATTTTTTTGACTTTTTGATATAGAATAACCCTTTGTTTAAGGGGGCTCAGTTATGCATCCCTAAGTGTTCCATGAGAACAAACATAATTAGATAAAAGCATTCTAGTGGCACGGGAGGTCACTACAGAATAGACAAGACCACAGACTTGGTAAAGAGAAGTTATTTTTGGCCAAAATTGGCTAAGGATGTTAGAAAATTTGTTGAATCATGTTCCATCTTTCAGCAAGCCAAAGGAGTATCCAAAAATCAAGGTTTGTATTATCCTTTTCCTATACCTACTAGACCATGGGAGTCCATCTCCATGGATTTTGTAATGGGATTACCAAGAACAAGATAGGTTTATGATAGCACTTTTGTCATAGTGGAGATATTTAGTAAAATGGTGCATTTTGCTCCTTGTAAGAGAAAAAATGATGCTTCACACATAGCACACTTATTCTTCAAAGAAGTGGTTAAAATCCATGGCCTACCCCAAACAATAGTTTCTGATAGAGATGTAAAGTTTCAAGGTCACTTTTGGAGGATACTTTTCAAGAAGCTAGGCACCAATTTGACCTATAGTTCAACATACCACCCACAAATAGATGGGCAAATAGAGGTGGTAAATAGGTATCTTAGCAATCTCTTAAGATACCTCACAAAACAATACACTAAAATTTGGGATATGATACTTCCCTAAGAAATTTTTTCCTTTAATGACTGTTTGAATAGGTCCACAGGAAAGACACCTTTCCAAACTATCTGTGGATTACACCCTAAGGGTCCTCTAGACTTGGTAGAGTTACCTTGAGATTTCAGAGTGAGTGCACAAGGTGAAGATCTAGCAAAGCTAATCACCAAAGTTTAGACAGAAGTGAAAGACACCTTGAAGTAGTCCACCATGAAATACAAATCTCATGTAGATAAGAAGAGAAGAGAGATTCATTTCCAGGTTGGAGATAAGGTATGGGCATACCTAGGGAAAGAGAGACTACCTAAAGGCAGGTATTCAAAAATGCACATGAAGAAATTTAGGCCATGCACCATCCTAAAAAAAATGGGTGAAAATTCCTATGAGATATCCCTCCCTCCTACCCTATTGATCTCTCCTATATTTAATAATGTAGATCTAACACCTTATAAATGTGTTTCAGATATGATAAATGTGAAGGATCCACAAAGTGAGGAGGATGGAGGAGACTATGTCACAAAACTTCCACAAAGAAAACTAGTGGAGTTGGAAACAATCCTAGAGTCCAAAGTTCTGAAGCAAATAAGGATCCAAAAGTATATGCAATACCTGGACAAGTGGAAAGGACTCCCTAACATTGATGCTACCTAGATGACAGAGGAACAAATTAAGCAACATAGCATCATTATTGATCAGTTAACCTCAAGTGGGAACTTAAATTCAAAACCTCATGGGTAGTATGGTGTAGGAGAACCATAGCACTTAGGGTTTCATGAAGGTCCTAGTTTCCTCTAGATCTTGTTAGAATAAAGGTTTCATATTGGGTACATCTATCTTTGTAAGACCTAGTTCAGAGATTGGCAATTATAAGCCCTTGGTCAACTATTGGTCAAATAGTGTCCCAAACCTTAGTAATAGGTAAAATTAATATTATTTTCTTATTTTTACATGTTTTTTTCTATTAGGGACCATAAAATCTAGTTTGGACCAAGTTTGGTCACTTAGAATGCAAAGTTGCAAAATCTTGCAAGGTTGCTCAAAAGTTGTCAAGCAACTTTTGGAAAAAAGTTGTAAATCAACTCCCAAATGGCTAGTTGGTTCAAAAATGAGATGTAACCATTGGGAGTGCCTAAAAAATCCCTTATAGGTGGGTGGTAGGCTAATCTGATGTAATTTTTGGTATTCAATCAATAAAAAGAACCATTTTTTCCGCATTCTTCAGGAACAATCAGTTTGTACGGAAAGGTACAAAAGAATTTGAGGAAAAGTATGAATGATTAAGGTATCCTCATGTATTATATTTATTTTTCACTTGGTCTCATGGTCTAATATTTTATCCATTAAGAGATATCTTATTTTTACTCCTCTTGCCTTGGATTGTAGGCCCTAAATCAGGGTTTCATTTGTAATTGTGTTTTCTCTTCAATTCAACCATGGGAATATAATGCCCCTTCACAAAATTCAAGAATTGTCAATGTACTTTAAGAATATGCAGGATGGGTTCTTGAAAGTGCAGGGAGATGGGCTTGCCATGATGCCCTAGGTGTACATGTCCATGTGTGCACCATTTACTAAATTAGGATAGTCTACATAACTTCTGTTTGGGGATTCATCAAGACCCCAAAATCGGTGTGGAAGACCCTTATACATTACCTCACATGATCCAAGTATTGGTTTGGGAATTAGATGCAAGGAAGGAGTACTTGTAGTTTAAGTGCAGACCTAATTAGGCCTAATTGCATTAGCACTTTTGTGTGTTTTCCTATTTACCTTTCATCTTCATGTTTTGGTTCTTAATTATAATACCTTAGGCTATAAAGGGTATCTTAATACCTAAATTTTTCAAGGGGTTATGTGGAAGTATTTTTTTAAGAGAAAAAATCCTTTGAGAAAGGCTACAAGCAAATATGAGGGTTTCTAAAGAAACTATGTTCAAAAGGTTGCATGTGTTGAATAGGATCATGGAATCCTTATCTTAGGGACCTATTGACGAGACTTTGGTGACCGGGTCCACCAACAGTCATAAGTTGTCACCGGGTACCGGGGGTATCGGCCAACTTTTCCTACAAAGGTTATCCAAGAAAATGAGATTCCCCGGGCCTCCAAGCACTTGAGAGTCGGGTCTTGACGATGCGGGGCTCAGTTGGGAGATGTGACTATTTTCAAGGGGGATAGCTATTTTCTTCAACTTGTTCTCTCTGGGAATTCAAGAAGGGGAGGTTTCTCCAGGGTGGCCTTAATTCAGATGCGGTCTGCCTAGAGGGAAAATTTCAACTTTTGGTGCCAATCCCAGGGATTTTGTTCTAGCAGGTGTTTGATCACTTCAAGTAGATTTTTATTCATAGATTCAACAACACCATTCCCCTGGGGGTAATAGTTGCTGGAGAACTTTAGAGTGATCTTCTGATTGTAGGTCCATTCAAGCAATTGCACCAAAGAAAATGTCAGACCATTGTCACATACTAAAGAAAAAGGCATTCCAAATCTTGTGACGATGTTTTCTTCCAGGAATTTAATAACTACGTCTGCTGTGTTATTTTTGCATAGTATAGCTTCGGACCACCGGGTGCAGTAATCAGTAGCAGTCAGGATGTACCAGTGGTTGGCAGATGAGTTGTGGTTAATTTCCCCAATGAAGTCAAATGCCCTTTGGGCGAAGGGTCTAGCCTCAAAGACTGGTTGTAAAGGCATAGCCGGGTTACGCTCATGATGCGCTGTAGTTTGGCAAGTGTGGCATCTTCGAACATGAGTGTAAACATCTTTAAATGTATAGGGCCAATAATACCCAGCCCAGAGGATCTGATGGGTAGTGGCATCACTTGAGCCATGCCTGGTTTTGAATTTCCCATGGAATTCATTGATCATCTTCACAGCTTGGTCTCTGTCAATACACCAGAGGTACACTCCCTCGTAGTTCCTACGATAAAGCGCAGAGTTTTTAATCATGAAGTGAGCACTTTTCATCTATAGGGCACGACATTTATTAGGAGGTAACCCATCCAGGCATTTTTTGTTTAATAGTAAGTATACCAGATTGGTATACCACATGTCTTGTGTGATGGACTCCACCATGTAAGTTTGGCATTCTATGCGGGGAGTCTCTTCTACCATTGCTCGACTTAGTCCTTGGCCTCGGACTATCTTCATGGGCTGCATTTCCAAGTCATATTCCTAGAGGATGGCCATCCATTTCCCTTTCCTTTCACCCAATTCACTTTGCATCAGTAGAGATTTCACATCTTGGTCTAGGATGATAGCATGCACCTTTCTCTAGAGAATGTAGTGCCAGAATTTCTTCATAGCGCGTACAAGAGAAAAGGCCTATTTTTCCAATGATGAATACTAGACTTTGACATTCTTGAAGGGGGAGCTCATGAAAGCTATGGGTCATTCTTCCCCTTTAACCTTTTGAGTTAAAACTACAATGGAAAAATGCGTTGAAGCAAAGGAATAGATGTAAAACAAGAGGGAGTAGTCTAGACTAGCCAGGACAGGCACCTCCATTATCATCTATTTGATCTAGGAAAATGCCCACTTTTCTTCTAGACTCCACTCAATATTGGTATCCTTTTTCATCATTTCATTGAGTGGTTTGACTATCTCAGTGAATCCAGTGATGAATCATCGAACAAAGTTGATCTTTCCGAAGAAAGACCGCATCTCTTTCTTGCTGCCGGACATTTGTAAGTTTAGCAGTGCTTCAACTCTCTCAAGTTCAATGGATATACCCTTCTCGGAGATGATATTCCCGAGAAACTTCCCTTTTATTCCCCTGAATATGCATTTTTTGGGGTTGAGGGATATTCCATACCGGCGATATCTCTAGCAGATCTAGGCGAGGTGGGCGGGATGGTCACGCCTGTCCTGAGAAAAGATGGTCAAATCATCCATATAGATGATTATGCACCAATTTACAAGGCCCTCAAATGCAATTTCCATAGCCTTTTGAAATGTGGCCCCTACATTAATCAAACCAAAGGGCATTCTCCTATATGCAAACATTCCCCACTTGGTGGTAAATGCCATTTTCTCTCTATCTTCATTCTTAACCATGACTTGGTTATACCCAGAGCACCCATCTAAGAATGACATCATTTGAGACCCATTAACTATCTGTAACACCTCATCCAATGAAGGGAGAGGGTGATTATCCTTCTTGGAGGCCCTATTCAAGTTCTAGAAATCCACACAAAGGCAAATTTCACCGGTCTTTTTCCTTACAGGGACCAGATTGGCAACCCACGTAGTATGCCAAATTGGAAAGATTATCCGGGCTGACACTAGTTTCTCCACCTCCTAACAAATTAGAGGCTCGATCAATGGGTTTACTGGTCATTGCTTTTGCTGAAAAGGCTTAGCATTAGGTTTTAGGGGAATGGTATGAGTCATGATAGATGTGTCATATGTTTTCAAATCCTCATATCCCCACACAATCACATCTATATATTCTCAGAGAACCGTGAGAATCTTCTCCTTCTCCTCAGGGGAGCAAGAGGTGCCAAGGTGTATCATATTTTCTTCACCAGGCTAGCCGATATTTACTTTCTTGAATTTTCCTCCCTCAGAGGAAGATGACATCTTTTCCCAGCCCCGAGGGTCCAAGTCAAAGATTCGTTCAAGTGTGACCATTCCCTTCGGGATGGTGTTAGTGGGTAGGTCCATGATCCCATCATCTTCATCACCCTGTTTAGTATCATCATGGTCTTGTTCCTCTACTATCTGGTCTTCAAAGAAACCAACATTAGCCATGAAGGCAAGGATATGTTGATTGTCCTCAAAGACCTGAAAGTGGGTGACATTATCTGGGATGGACGGGGTAGGGATCATCTCAATTGAAAATCTCTGGAGTTGTGAGCTGGCCATGGGCTCAAGTGTGCTGGCATAGATGAAAAGGGAATCCAGGACATAATTCCATCACCAGGGAATAAGATCAATGCCAAAGGCATCAAAATATTTAATAAGGCTCCAAGCCCGATTGTGGTATGCGGCCAGTCTTTTCTCATGACATGTATATTGACTCTAGACCTATTTTACAATTATCTCTAAATCACCCAGAGCCTGGAGGCGAGTGATCCCTTTCCTTAATGAAAATAAGAGCCCAAGGACCAAATCCTCATACTCCATGACATTGTTTGTGCAGTTGAACTGCAGCCTGTAGGATGCGAGGAAAGATTTCCCTCATGGGTTGATTAATTCTACTCTGGTCCTGTAGCCTTGTTTGGATTGGGACCCATCAAATTTAAGGGTCCATAGATCACTGCTTGCAGTCTGGGGCCGGGGATCAAGAGTAGTCTTTGGATTGTCTATGGGGGACTTGGGAGGAGCTTCATCCTGCACTATTGGGACATGGGTGAGGTCTACCTCTAGAGGGGTTTGAGGTTGAGATTCCTAGGGAAAAAGCACTAAGGTGCTTCCCGTAGAGATACCAGGTCTCAAGGAATTAGTCGTATGTTCTTTGCTCCGGAGGGCGTCAACATGCTGAGTAGCGACAGAAAGGCAAAGTCCACACTCTAACTCTGAATGTTTCTGATAGTGAACCTGACACCAAGTACCAGACAAGAGTGTAGCAGGGGTTGCGTTGGCACCTTGAGAGTTAACCTCAACCTTCAACTTTTCTTCTAGGTCCTGGGTTCTTTGCAGAACTATGGGATCGTCCCCGGGGGTGAAATTGAATGTTAAAATTTTAAAGGGTCGGTACACCCTGGGGGAAGTCTCAAAGAAGAAGACCTCACTAACCCTCCTGACTTTGGTAAGGGCCTGTTTCATTCGGGATTCACTTCTGACCTGGCTCTTGTTTGATTCTCCTTCCCAAGGGAGCCATAAGTGGGAGAAGTCAGTCGAGAAGTATTCATTCAAGGATTTGGACCAATTCTGACTTAGTAACATCCCATAAGTCTCTGGGATGTCCACCACTTGAACATTGATTATGCTGGCTATCCTGGGGTCCTGGATAAGCTGTATCCAGACGTTCTTCAATTATCCCACCATTTTCACAGCCATTTTTTCCAATTGAATCACTGCGCCATTAGATGGGGTGGGATGAAATTTGAGCTTCTGGCATATGGATAGGGGCATGATGTTGCCCGAAACTCTAGAGTCTACTAGGCAGTTGTGTATATTTTTGCCTTGGATATTTAGGCCTAATAGGAAGGGAGGATCTTCATTATTTCCCTGGAAGACGGCCCCATTGGCGTCCTCAAAAGAGACAGTCTCGGGTGGGCGACTGACAACTTCTAGGTTCCTCAAAAGTTTCAGAAGAGACTTCTTCTGCTCGAGATAGTTTAGCAAAACCTCCATTAGGGTCATGGAGGTGGTGGTTTGTTCTAACACCTTTGTAATGCCAAATCTTCCTCCTGGGAATTGGTGACTTCCCTCGGCCAAGTCTTTCACTTGGTTAGAGCTTGAACCTTTCAGAGGGGTAGGCCAATAAGTTGTATTATCCTAGGAAGGAGTGTCCCTGACAGGGGGTGCTGGCATGTAAACTGGTCCTTTATCAGCCTGACTCTAAGTATTATATGGAGTCTATGGGTTGGTGAAGGCATTAGCCTCAAAGGGTGGGATCGATTCATCAAAGAACCCTTGCAATTCAGATTCTTCTTCATCTTCTCCAGAGGATCCGAAGAAGATGGTCTCATAGGTGAATGCGCTATGAGTTGACTCTTGCACAGGAGGCTCTGGGGGAGTAGCATCATGTAATTGTTGTCTATCTAGCTGGGAGATCATAATGACCTTCTCCAACGTGGCACAGTTCACCTCATTGTGGGAGCCTATGTCATGCAATCTACACCAATTGGTCATGGGCTAGAATTCTACAACTGGTGTGAAATATGATGGTCCAGCACCACTTTGATTAGCATTTTGGTTTGGAGGCTGGCCTCCGATGTTCGCATTATTGTTCCATTGCAGTTAATTGGGCCAAGGCCTATTGTTGAAGTTTATTCCCTTGACATTGTTGTTTTGTTGGCCAGAAAAAATATTCCCTCTTTGGGAATTGGAATTCTAGGGTACGTAAGACCCGCCTTCAGTTGAACCATGTCTACAGTCAGGGTAGACAACATTCACCAGAGGGATTCAACCTCGGCGGTCAACTGGGTGTTTACGTCATAGTGTGATGGCTATTTTTGGTTCCCTGGGAAGGCAGCAGTATTCCCTGGAGCTGAGGGCGGAAATCCTCCAGTCGTGGATGACTGAAAGAAGGGCACTCTAGGTGGTTGTGTCTGAGGTTGTTGTGCCTACTGCAGTTGATTCTAAGGGAAGACCTCCAGACCTGGTATTGCCTGAGTCTGTGATGGATAAACGTACCAGACCTACTAGTCGACTATCGATGGTGGCAGGAGATTCATTGCCATCATGCTGGCACCCATTGCCAGATTGGGGTTATACCCCCCAGTGCATGCAGTTCCAGTGGGGATCATGTTGAAAGGCGTGCTCTGCCCAATCCCGCCCAGGGACTTATTGAGACCATGGGATAATTCTAAGGCTAGGTTGTAAACATTCGCCAAAGTATCCCGGTCACCCACGACGGTTGTTATCCAGAGGAGAGTGGCAACGAAGGGGTCCATTGCATTGAGATAAGTCTGTATGGTTACTTCCGGGGATGGAATAAAAGGGCCCGTGTACTACTTCAAGGCGCGTTAGAATTGATGATTAAATGCTGTGAGAGGTTCGTTCTGTTCCTTTTTGATGGAAATAAACTGGCTATAGGACCAAGTCGGGTCCACATGTATGTGAAAGGCAGTCGAGAAGGTGTCCTCCATATACTGCCAACTATTGATGGAATTGGCAGGAAGGTTTAGGTACCAGTTTAGTTCACCCTGTCCCAGGGACAGGGGGAACATTTGGGTCACAACATCTTCATGTTGGATCCGGTGTCAGTTCATGGCATCCTTGTATGCCTGTAAATGTTATTCCATAGTTTGTGAGCCTAAGTTCTCATATCGTGGGAAAATCTTCTCTGGGTGTGAGGGTAAGTTGTTGATTGCACCCAGGAAAGTTCCCATAGGGGACCTGGTGTTGCCAAAGGATGTAGCCATTTAGGGAACTAGATTTTGAGTAGTTTGAGAACTTTTTCCTGGGATCATCTGGGAGGTTTGGGTATTCTGCGGTGCACTAGACCTGCACACAATAGTGGCTATCATGGTCTTTGGGGTCTGTTTCTTTCGAGCAGGAGGCTCAAGTTCGATAAACCTTCTAGGATTTGGGGCTGACCTAAGGATTCTTTCAAATTTTTTAGGGGAGAAAGACCCAATCCCAATGAAGGCTTGACTCCTAAAACTATGGCTTGGGGAACCCTTGGGAGGTGTAAAATCAGAATCTCGGGAGGGGGACAAGTTCATGCCCTCCTTCTAGCACTAGTTTCTATTAACGGGACTTTGGTGACCGGGTTCGCCAATAGTCATAAGTTGTCATCAGGTACCGGGGGTACTAGCCAACTTTGCCTGCAAAGGTTATTCAGGGAAATGAGATTCCCTGGGCCTCCAAGCACCTGAGAGTCAGGTCTCAATGGTGCGGGGCTCAGTTGGGAGATGTGACTATTTTTGAGGGGGATAGCTAGTTTCTTCAACTTGTTCTCTCTAGGGATTCAAGAAGGAGAGGTTTCTCCAAGTATTCTACACTTAGCAAATAAATTGAAAAAGATCCTGCAGGGTTAGAAGTGTTTCATCTACCTATAGTTATGTTTAAACATTCAATACATCAATAACACTCTAATATACTACACTAAATACCAAAAAAATACACAACCATCAACTCATATTTAATTAGTAACAAGGGAAAGGAGGTTGTTAATATACTTAAAAATATCCGAGCAGAAGACATGAAGAACATTAAACATAAAATACCATTTAACTCAGAAGATTAAATGCCAACAACATCATTGCAAGAACTCTCCCTTCTTCATTAATATTTCTTCTAGCAAGCACTGGTGCATGGTACAATGGCGGCTCCAAGGGAGCATCTAACTACTGAAAAACTTGACTACCAAGGAGCATTAAGCTCAGCAACTGAAATGAAAATACTACTTCTCTATTACTATGGACTGAAAAATCATCAATTTTGCTGACCCTTGGAAAAGGGCCGGACTTACTATTTATACACATTTTCATCTAACCTTAATCCTAACCCTATTTTACATTACACTCTACAATAGAATATATTATCCGGGGGCCGTTACTACCTGCGCCACCCTACAAAAGACCTACAGATGGAATAGGCCTGTCATGTCAGAAGAAAAGACAAGAAGATGGAGTGGAAGAATCAGCCTTAAGAAGGGAGCCAAGAAAGAGAAGGAAGAAATCCAATCCCCTGGGGATCGAGGCTACATGCCTCATAAATGGGAAATGCGGCACCCTGTCTCCAATGTGCCAGGTGTATAGCTAGAGTGGCACCTCAAGAAGGGCATCTATAAGAAAACCAACTATCGATCTGACGTGCCTCGATATAGCCAAATACCCTCTAAAAATCTTTATTAACCACTTTTGAAAGTGACCGGTTGGCCTCGGGGTCCAGGACACAGATCACTTGAAAGAATACAAAATTTAGGATCCGGGACTCTGGGATCCAGGAACTTACGCTTCGAAAGAATAAAGAATACAAAATGTTTGGGTTTTCTCCGACCCCCGGAGAAACTTTACTATTTCTTGTTATCATTGAAGTTCTAGAGGAGGTAGGAGATTCCATCCTCGTTAATCTCTTTGAGGCTGGACCATCGGTACTTGGCCACCTTGATTTGTTCTCCTAGCTCCAAAACATTTTTCTTGAATTCATCAACCATTTTTTCCGCATCATGACCACTAAGGATCATGCGAGTCAGTCTTTCCATTTGAGTTCCATCCACTCCCTCTGGGGATTGATATCTTGACTCTGTTAATTCATTAAACTTCCCCAGAATGTATTCCTCTGGCGTGCATGTGTCAGTGCTGAACGGGTCAGCTCTGGAGACCTTCTTGACAAAATCCTTATACATATTTGAAGAATATTGGACCATGTTGATTTTATCATGTAGAGTCTCTACCAGTTTCTTGAGCACCTCCAATGTGAGGTCAAGTCTGGAGTGTTGGGTCCTCACAAAATTGAATGATTCTTCTCCCAGAATCCCAAACTCAGAAACCATTTCCTCCCCAAGACCGAGGAGTTCTTCAAGTTCTACCTTCCATGCTTCATAATTTTCTATATCACCCTCCCATATGTTGATAATATTTTCTGCTTGATGCAGAACATGTTGGGCCACATACAAATCTAGGAGGGTGGATACCAGGAAGCACCGGGTGTTTCCTATTTGCAGAGTGACCCACTCATCGACCGCTTGGGCCTTCTTCTTCATTGCTCACAAGGAGTCTATGTCACTCTATAGTAATGGCACATCAGATGTGGAGGCCTCCAGAGGAATGGCACTGATAGGCCAGGCCAGCTCAGTAAGTAATCCCATAAGGTTTGCAGTCTTCTCCTTTTCCTCTTTGAGCCTTTGGGCCTCCTTTTCATAACGAGCCTCCACGGCTCTACTCACCTCTTTCAACAGGTCCACTTCACCCTATTTTCCTCTTTTTCCTAGTGATATCTCAGTGATATCATAATCTCTAGCCTCGGCAGTTGCCTCATCAGTGTCTGGGGGAGGTGTTGCCATGACTGCAACTATTTCTCCGCCCAGCCCGGTTTGAAGAGTATGAACCGTCTGGGATTTCTTGGCCTTTGGTGGATTCTGGACCTGAGCCATCATCTCGGCCAGGGAGAGATGAGCTCTAGGGGTGGATGGAGCCTTTCTTTTCTTGCATTTGACCAACCACTAAGGCGACAGGGGTGGCTTATTTTCCAAAGTCTATTCTTTAATTTCTTCCCCTATATCTTGTTGCTGCTGCTCCTCAGAGGTGTGAGTCTCACCCAACCCTTTCTCTGCATCCCTTGATTCATCAGCAACATCTTCCTTGGTGACATTTATTTCTTCTACCTTTTCCTCTACCTCTTTTTCTTCATCTGGGCCCTTATTGGCCGCCCTGGGGGTTTCTTCCTCTTGTCACTCTTCTTATTCTTCAGCCTCGGTAGCCAGGATTTCTTCTTCCACTGGTACAACTTTTGGCAATGGGGGAGGTACCGGGCTGAGATTTAATGTTTGGGTCATAGTTTTTACCTTCCCAAAGGTCACTCCGGGGAGTGGCACTTGGAACGCGGTGACTGAGGTTACGGTTGCTCTCGTAGGTCTGTTTCCCTCATCAGATGCCATTTGTTCATCTACTTCTATTGGTCCACTCCAATATTTTGTATCTCTGGGACCTCAGAGGTGACCTCTTGTTCTATCTCTTTCTCTTCTTCCATATACTCTCCTTGATCTTGCATATGTTCTTATTCCAGAGCCTCTTCCTACGCTGGGACTTTAGCCTCTATTTGTTCACTGTCCCCCTGTAGATTCTCGAACTCGTCGGTTGCAAAAATATCATCAAACTCATCCTGCGGGGAGGGTTGGTGTGGACATCAGTAGGCTATTTTTCCCTTTCTAGTTCCTGGGAGTCGGAGGAAAGGACCTCAACTTGTGGGGTCTGGGGCATCCCCAGCTCTAGTTCTACCTTGGGCTTTTTGTTAAGCCTCTTCTTTCTTCTTGTGACTAAGGGTGGCCCCATATCCCTTAGTGCTACTTGTTCCTCTAGGTCCACCCCCATTGCCTTAACCATCAAGGCCGCTAGTGAAGGAGAGGAGGGAGGATGAATTGGTCTGGCCATAAGTACCGGGGTAGCCAGCGCCCATGTGACTAACTTCTCCTTCATTTGTTGGGAGGCTGCTACCGATTGCCTTATTTTCTCTTTTATGGGGAATTCCTACATAGCTAGAGTTTTGGCTATCCCTTTTCCTTTATCTACTCCCTATGAAGAAGTCCCAGCCCCCGGGGTTAACTTTGGTATTGGCTGGGCCGGCCGGTGGACACTCCCAGGGCACACCTTCTTGAAATAGAGGTGGCTACGTTCAACTATATTGTGAGTGAACTCTTCAATGGTGGGCCCTTCCTAGGCATCCCAATTCACCGATGGAAGGGCCAATTTATCGATCCCCTTTTCCTTGTACTAGGGATCTACCATGGATCTGGTGTCTGAGAAGTCTTCCGGGAATCTCTAGAGCTTCAATCTTTCCATCATTCCTGCGGTCATCCTGACATAATGCCACCCCTGGACTTCCACGTCATCCTAGAAATATTCGTAGAAGTCTTCCATATGATATTGATGGGGCTCTAATGCCCAGGGAAGTGTTGTTGCAATCTTTCCATGCGGATCAAAATGTTTCCACACTAGATACAATTCCGCCAGGTTATAGCTCTTAAGCTCATTATTTGCTTCTTTGGCGGTAGCCAAAATGCATGAATAATTCCCACAGGTGATTGGGAATAGAATATTTGTTACCTTCTTCAGGGCATAGAAGGCATGCAACTCCATCATTTGCCTGCAATACTCTAGGAGAATTATCTTGTCCCCACAATGCTTGGGCAACAAGTAGGGCTTCCCAGAGAAGCTAGTCACCCTTATGTATGTATGTTGTTGAAATTGTATATATTAATGGCCGTAACTCTGGACCAAATTCATCACCTCTATAGATAGGCGGTATCCTCCGTCTCGAGTGGGTGTGAGCAGGTGGTAGTAGACGAAGGCATCGTTTACCTAGCAAAAACTGGGGAAGCTGGCTTCCCATTGAATCTGTGGAAAATGGTCCCAAGGGGCCTTCTGGCTCAGGCTAATCCTGAGTGCACCCTCTGTAAGTAACCCATTGGTGTGGGGTCCTTGTTGTGCTAGGGCCCAGAGAACATAAGAAGTCATATAGAACTTCTTCTTCTTGGTCAATTGAAGGAACTGGGAGTCCACATGGTTTGAGATTATGACAGCCGAGTCAAAAAACTCCCCGTCTATGCTTATACCAAGAAAGAAGTAATACATCCACCCAGAGAATTCTCGAGCATGCTATTTCTCGAAGACCCAACATAGTGCTATCATACCCATTTGGATGCTCTCTTTGAATTTGGACCTGGGGATTTCTAATTTCATCCTCTTAGGGTCCCTCTTTGGGACCTTGAGCCAATTATTGTTCATATAAATACGGGCCACCTCCTCCAGCTGCGTGAATTGGGCCAAGGCATCTGACTAGGTGACCATGGCTAGCTTGTCAAATTGGGGGATTCCCAAGCCCCTCTGGAAGGTATCAGGGTCTAGGGACACCATGGGAGTAGGATACCCGGTGGGTTCCGGTGCTGCGAGCATGATAGCCCGGACGAATGTATTGTAGTGCGCTACAAGTGTGAGAGTAAGCTCTAGTGACTGCACAAAGCATAGAAAACAAGTTGCCTTGAGAATCCCAAAGTTTCCAATTTTGATGGCCAATGGATCCCTGGCCTGTCGTTGGATGTACATCATTTTTACCAAAGTCTGTATTTTGGACCATGTCCTGATGCTGGTGTTGGTAATAAGCTGGACTTTGGACTCAATCTTGGAGCCCATGATAACACCTTCCTTCATGTATTTCAGGCTCATGGGCAGTTTCTCCAGGGCCTTCTCCATTTTGGACCTGATTGCTGCTCTAGTAACCACCGTAGAAGGAAGTTTCAGACTTCCGGGTGGTGAGGATGTGGATGCTTCAGACATGTTTGAAAGTTTGCTATTCTAGAAAATTGCAAGGCAAGGTGACCATTAGAATGTATAAATAAACAAAAAATCCAGGGTCCAAAGATCTTACCATCGTGGCGCCTTCTTCCCCTGAAAAGTTAGCTTCGTTCAAAAACTCCAGAAAGCATATATATATATTGCGAACTTAGAAATTTAACTAGCCCTTCGGGTCTGGGGGTTTTATCACACTTAGTAAAAGGACACAAGATGGGTGATGGAAAGAGATCTGGAGCCCGAGGAAGTAACTGTTGGGAGGTGTACACAAAAAGTGAGCCGTCAGACCCACGTGGGCGCCACGTGGGTATGCAATAAATAGAAGTTATGGTGACGGCGGTGGAGCCAACTGTTTGAATGCGTGAAAAGTGAAGGCCACTTAGACAAATTTAAATGCATGCATGGGACATAAATGTAAGTTAGGATGGTTTACAGAGGAGAGAGAAAATTGCCTAGTTGAAACTGGCCGAGAGCTGAGTTTCAACCAGGCGGTATTCTGCACAGAGCAAGCTCACAACTCAAAACCAGAAACAAACGCAACATGACAAGCTTGCTAGACTACCAGGTAGAATACACATAGAATATACACCAAAGCTAAAGAGTATATACATGTAGACCAGAAGGATACAACAATATACATCAAAGCTAAAGAGTATATACATGCAGACTGAAAGGATACACAATAATATACATCAAATGTGCACATATACACAACATAGAGTAGACATTTACAGAAACCAAACAATGTACAAAATATTTACAACCTTTCTACACCATCTACTGACTATGCTACATCTGCACAGAGGGCATACAACCCTTTGGTATAGCCGACCCACCAATGGGTGGCGAGCTAGAAAGAAACACAAGACAAAATAGAAAAAATGAGACAACACAGCCAGACACAGAAAAAATAAAATAGGAAAGCTAAGAGGAGAGAAGGAACCAACCTAAAAATGGAGAAAGGAAAGGAAAGGAAACTTCTGTGAATGCTCTGCAATAGCTTCTACCATCAGATAATCACCACTTACCACCACTAAACACTCATAATTACTCAGAACAGCTTGGAATGGCTTGCATTGGATTATCGTTAAATCACTGTAAAATCACTCTCAAATCACTAAGATTGCCTAAGTGTTTAATCATGGTAAATGTGAAAATGACATGTAATTCTGATTTATACCTGTGGTAAAAGTAAGTTACCTTTCCTTCCAAAAACTCCAGACAGATAGACCTCCGGACTCCGGGCCCGGGGATTCTATGCGACGATATCATCCTAAGAAAAGAGGACATCATGGCGAAGAATCCCAGAGTTTGGAATCTGGTTCCCAACAAAAGATGACCAACTCTGAGACTGGGTCCCAGAGACATGAGAACCAACAAAACAAAACAACACTGCGGGGAAGAAAACCCCGGAGAAGGAAAACAAGGAAAAACAAAGAAAAAGACAAGGCAAGATCCAAAAGCAGAAAGCAAAGAAAAAAAAAGGGGGGACCCAACATTTTGCTCAAAAAATGTAGGGATGGGGATGTAGGGCATAACAGGACCTAAATAGGCCACATCCATGAGTGTAGGTCACCCCTGGTCCTTGGAGTCATTTCATGGGGTATTGTTGATAATTTGGTATAAGTGCACTATAGCCAATCCTTTGGAATTGGTGTTCTAGGCTTGGTGGAAGCTAGTGAGTAGGTTTCCCTATGGGTAGTGGGTTGTGATAACCTGGATCCAAGTCCTTTCTACACTTTTGATAAGTGTAGGGAACTTTTGCCTCTTGGGATTGGAGGTATTGAAGGATAAATTGTCCTTTTGAGCCCTTTTGAGGCTTCTAGCTATCCACTCTACATCACCAAAGCTCATAGGGTGTCTTCTTTGTGTCCTTCAATTATACTTTGTTTAATGTGTAGAAAACAGTCCTGACAGCTTCCCTCCATAAATTTTGAGTGATGATTTTCTCAATTATCAATGTTCTTGTACAGTCAACGATTGATCTGTTTCTTCTTTCAACAATTCCATTTTGCTGTGGTGTTATCGGTGCAAAAACCTATCTTTTAATTACATGCTCATTGCAATATTTAGTGAGTTCATCTTAAGTAAACTCCCCTCCTCTATCTAACCTTAAGCATTTCAATTTTTTTTCACTTTGTTTTTCTACCATAGCCTTATACCATTTAAACATCTTGAATGCTTCTGATTTATCTTTTAAGAACATGACTGTCATAATTCTAGAATAATCATCAACAAAGAGAATACAATATCTATCTTCATAGTATCTCTTTGCTTTCATGGGTCCACATAGATCTGTATGGACTAATTCTAGAATTGCATTAGATGTATGGGTTTTACTCTTGAAACTAGACTTTGTCATTATACCTTTTTGACAATTCTTGCACATGATATGCTCGGCCTTAGTCATGCTCGGTAAGTCTATGACATTCCTTTTGTTGCTTATCTTTATCATGTTGTCAAAATTCACATGACACAATATTTTGTGCCACAACCATATGTCTTTGTTTCTAGCCATTAAACAAGTGGTGTTAGTGTCATCAAGATAGAAAAGGTTACCTTTTGTCTACTCACTGGTTCCAATCAACCTTCCTGATTCATTGAAGATCTTTGCCTTGTTATTTTCAAATGCCACTCGCTGACTTGTATTATTCAGCTATGAAACACTTAACAAATTATAATTTAGTCATTTTACCCAGTAAGCATTTTCACATTTGATCAGGTTATTCAACATTATAGTTCCTTTACCTTCAAGTGAACAAGGTCTATCATTTCCCATTCTTACTGAACCACCATTATAGTATTCAAAAGTTTCAAACTTTTGTTTATCACCAGTCATATGGTAAGTTTAGCCACTATCTATGATTCAGACATCATTCTTACTAACTTTAGATATGAGTGTAGTTTCTACATACCTTTCTTCTTCTTCGTCTGAATCATCCTTCATGGATACAAGTACCATCTCAATGTCTTCTTCCAGTTCAGTTTCAGTGTCATCAACTCTTTTCTCATCTAGGTAACAATATTTCTTCCCTTTGTCCTTGTAGTCTTAGGTATCTCTTTATCAGATTGTCAATTTATTTGGTAATCTCTGTTATCACCTCTATCAAACTTTTTCTCATATGATCTGTCATTACCTCTGTCATCTTTTCTTTTATTTGGACATCTTGCAGCAAAGTGTCCAACCTTTTTAAAATTGAAACATACAAGTGGTAATTTATCTTTGTATCTACCTTTGCCTCTCTGTAGTCTTATTTCCATTAGTTCTCCAATCTCATCAAGTCCTTGATCCTCATTATCACTTTCACTATCATTTCTAATAGCATGTCTATGACTTGAATTACTCATCTCTAAAGAATATTTGAATGCAGATTCTATAGATGGTAAGACACTATTATTAAAGTTATTTGTCTCAAATGAAATCAGTCTACCAATCAAACTATCTAGAGTAACTGTATTGTTTGCAACTGCTCTCATTTCTTGAATAGCAGAAACTCTAATAGAATATATAGGTAGTAAGGTTCTTAAGATTTTACTTACCACCGTCTCCTCTTCAAGTACAGCTCCAACTCATGGGATATAATTGATTACCTCTTTGATTCAGTAACTATACTGAGTGATATTTTCTCCTTCTTTCATCCTTAGGTCATCAAACCTCCCTCTTAGGCTTTCTGCCTTGGCTCTTAGTACTTTAGCATCTCCTCCATGTACCAGCTTCAACTTATCCCGCATTTCCTTTGCAGAGGTGCAGGTTTTGACATCTTCAAACTCAGCATTGGAGAATGATGAGGCACGTTCTATCATCATGCAATTATGCTCATGCTTTACTCTTAATTTCTCAAGAGTGTGAGGTCATGTAGGCAACACATATTTAGTATCAAGGTATTGAGTAACATTATTTCCAATACCTGATAGGTGGAGTCTTATTCTACTTTGCCATGATGCAAAGTTGTCTTTATTAAACTTGGGCACATCTCGTCTGTTCATCTTGTGATCTTTTGCTTGAGATGTTAAAATCCCTTTCTAAGCACACAAACTCTGATACCAATTGTTAGTAATAACTGAGAGGGGGGGGGGGTTGAAATAGTGACCTCAAAAATCTTCCAATTAATCAACCCAAAAACTTAGTACCGCAATATTAAGCCTCTAGTTATCTTCAGCCTATAAGATGAATGCCTTCAAATATACTTATCAAATTACTACTCCTCGGAATGCTTTGTTAAACCTTATTTTGTATGTTTACCAAATAGCAGTCTGTTAATTTACCAAAAATAGAAAATTACTTAGAGTATACAGATCAATCTAGATTAGCTATGTGTAATGCAAAACACTAAAGTAATGACTCATAAACACATGGATTTTTAACATGGAAACCATGTTAAGGGAAACCCCACTTGGGACCAGTAACCCAAAATTTTCACTCTTCTGAAGTGAGCTTGGTGAAGAGACAACCCTATTAAAGGTTACACACACACTATTAGGTGTGACCTTGTTAAAGGATTTAAAAGTTTAGTCTGTCACTTGATATTGGGCATTTCTATGCTACCTTCCTTGATCAAAAACTCTCTTGGCATGTCAATAGGTATCTAGCATCTCATGCTATCTTCATGATAAAACTTTTTGATACTCCTTGGGATGTATCTCAATATATAAAGGATCTTTAAATCTTTCTTGGTTAAGAGACTTTCTGAATCAATGGTTAAACTGAAACAATATGATCTTTTCACATATACAACTTATACTTGCAGATTTTCAGATCTATTGTAAGCTCATAAAACTAATCTGATCAATATATCTCTTTTAATACCTTTTCTCCACTTTTGTTCTTCTTGGTGATGCTATGCTCTATTTCTCGATGTCCACAGGAAACTTTAGCTCTTTCCTCAGCTTGATTGATCAGGACTGTATGAAGTTTCTCTTCAACATCCTCTTTTTCATTCAATCCCCTTAATTCAAAATGAATTAAGTTGTCTCTTTATAGACATGATATCACCATTGTTAGGTTCTTTAGTTTCTTGATCTTGGCGTGATCCGCAATCTCAGCCAATCTAATTTAAAGAAAAACTCATGTTTTATCTTGCAGAGATCTTCTTTCCAACTTGAAAAAACAACTTTAAATCCTTTACTTATCTTTGGCTTTATCTTCTCCATGAAAAAAATGATAACTACCAGTTAAGTCCATTTTTATCTCTTCCAGCTAGATATTTTTTCATTTCTCAACTCAAGTTAATTTTAGTGTTTTAACTCTTTGATATCTTTGGTCATCACTTCAGTTTTCCTCGGGCTTCTCCATTGGTTTACACTATGATTCTGGCCGTTAGTTATGCTTGTGATTTTTCTCATCGGTGTTCTTGCTCGGGCATCACTGTGACTTGAATTTTGGTGATCTCTATCTATTGGGTTCCACTAGCCATCGGTGTTTGAAGTCACATTGTGAATTCTTTTCTTTTATCCATTACTAAAAGCATAGTCTTTATCTCTCGAATTCTCTGAAGTCTTTGACACTTTTATTATAACCGATTAGATTATATAAAGTTGACATCAATGACAATACAATTCATTAACTAATTTAATGTCTTGCATTATCCTTCTGCATTTCAGTGATCAACTTAACATCTTCAAACATTCAATCAGTTACATGTCATCAGCTGCTTCTCGGTGGTGGTGTCCTTCTCAGTATTTGATTACCCCATGTGAGTTGGTGAATGTTGATTCTTAGCTGATATAGAGTTCTTCTCATTTAAGATTTCATCTTTCTTCTTCATATCTTGTAGCATTTATTATGTACTCTGTAGTGGGGTTCCAGTACTTATTATGGTGTTATTTGAACAATGACCTAATCTTGTCTTGGTTGTTCTTCAGCAGTATTCTCTGTACTCACCTTGTCTTCTTTATTTCCAACAGAAACTTGAACTACATCTTCCCGTTGCTCAGTGGGTTTCTCCAATTCTTTAGTAATGTCTTCAATAATAACTATGTCCTTGGCTACTGACATATCGAGTGCATTGGGTGCATTTCTGATAAGTTCATTTACTGTAAAAGTGTCTTCTACATGTGATGTTCCTTCCTTTGAATAGGCTTGATTTTGTGATTAATTTAATATTTTATTCCATACCTCATCTATGTCTTGTTCTAACACAGATTCATCATTTACTAGAATGATAGTTGCTAATGTATTTGTGCTAAAATTTGGCTTATACTTATCCATGCATATTTCTACATCATTCTCTGATAGATTTGGCAATATATTTTTTAATATTCTCAATCTCAATTTCTCAACTCTATGATACAATGAATTCCATCTTCTTAATAAATTGTCATATAATTATCTGGGTACATTATCTTTTATATCTTTGGGATATTTTTTATACTTAAGTAAATGTTGAACAATGGTGTCCTCAACCATTTTCTTATCATCCTCTATTAACTTCGCAAAGGCAGTGGGATTAATTCTCCCAACTAATCCTGTATCTATGATGTATTTGGTCATTTATGTTGGGTTGGTAGGAATTGTGAATTGCTTGCAGCATGACCTATTTACCCATGTGATAATTTCCTTCTTAGATTCTATGTCCTCTCCATATTTATCTTTTTTCTTTAATGTAACAAGAGGAGTCTTTATCTATCTTCTGGTTATTCTCCTATCCGATACTGGAGGTTGCCTCTTTGTAGGATTTTTCTTCTTTGGTGTAACCTATATCTCCTTTTCTACTTCAAAGATAGTGATAGATGTAGTTGTTTCTGTTTCTTATTCACTTCTGTCAATCTCCTTATTTTCCAATAGGCCCTGTGCTTCAGTAGATGTTCCTTCACTACTTCCATATTTGTCAGTTAATTTCTTCAAAATCTGTGCTTTCTTCTTCATAATCTTTGTCTTTTTAATGTCCAAAGTAATTCATTTGTAGACTTCCTCATATGATGCAAACTGGTTAACTAATGTATCCTTTGGTTTCTGCAATATATACTCTGTGCATCAAATTATGTCTTTCTCTACAATTTTGTATCCAAACACTATGACCTAAGATGTCCTTGGTTCCACAAGTTGAATCCTGCAAGTGTCTGTGTCCACCAGGAAAAGTAGAATCACTATACTTCTCTACTACCAATGGAGGTATTTGATAGCAGTATTTCATTTTGATATGAAATTCCTTGAAGTATCCCCACATGATTTTATTGAATTCCTCTCCTAGTTGTGAAATATACTCATTTATTTGGTAAATGATTGGTCTATCTATACTCCAATTTACTGCACCAATTCCCATATTTTTTTTAACATAAAAGTATAAACAAACAAGTAATAATGCAAATTAACTTAATGTTTGCAATCTTTCTTAAGTCTCTTCATGTTGGAAAATAATTGGTTCCACCATATCGGATAAATCACAATTCTTCCCCAATTTTTCCATCTCATAGGCTGCATACACAACACTACCTAGTCCGCTGTTAGGTTGACTGGAATGATACACTTTTTAATCGATAACCATTGTGGAAAACCAGGTTTCCAAGTCCTTGAATTTTTCCACTCTCATTGCACATCTATCTTTGGATGTCTCAGTTATCTTTCTTAGCTCTTCCATGTTTCTCACCCATAGGGTGAATTATTTTCCTTCGGCTGGTAAATCAATGACCACATGAATTAGGTCTTTTGTTATCCTGATTAGTTTATCTTTATCTTGATGACATGTAACTGATTAAATGTTTGAAGATGTTAAGTTGATAATCATGCAAGACATTAAATTAGTTAATGTATTGTATTGTCATTAATGTCAACCTAATATAATCTGTATGTTCATGTAAACAATGCCAAAGACTTCAGAGAACCAAAGGAACCAACGCTATGCTATCAGTAATGCATACAAATCAAGAATTCACTAAGTTACAAACAACACCGACGGAGTGCACCCAATGGACAAAGAAAAACAACAAAGTCATAGTGATACCCGACAAGGAAATGCACAGCACTACCGATGAGCAGAGTCATAGTGTTTCCCAATTTGCAAGGCATAGAGTAACCCGATGGAAGAAAATACAGTGTTGACCAATAGACGAAGATCAAGAATCTAACTGGAGTCTCACTGATAGAATATTTAGTTATCACCGATGACTAACTACAGTGGTGACCGACAGAACATAGAGTTCAGAAAATGACAAAATATCTAGCTACCAGAGCTAAATATAGACTTAACTGGTTGTCTACTTGGCTTTATTCGACCAGAGATAAGTGATTGGTTTAAAAATTATTTGTACAATTGGAAAGAATATATCTATGAGACAAATCAAGAGTTATGCTTTAAATCTAATTGGCTAGATTTTTTTTCACACCAAGAATCAAGAATCAAGAAATAATGAATATTATGTCTATATAAGAGACAAGCTTAATTCATTTACGAATGAGATTAAGGGGAGTGAATAGAAAGAGGATTTTGAAGAGAAACTGATGAAGAAGAACTTCATGTAATGTTAATCAAACAAGATGAAGGAAGAGCTAAGGAATTTTGCAGACACCGATGAGCAGTGAGCACAATATCACAGAGCATAAAGTATGGAGCACAAAGGATTGAATTGATACATTGGTCGGAGATGTAATGTACTTAAATAGATCTAAAAATCTAAAATTTAAGTTGCAATATGAACAGGTCATAATGTTTTAGTTTAATCATTGAAGCATCAAGTCTCTTAACCAAGCATGACTTAACAGTCTTCTATATATTGAGGTACATCCCAAGGAGTGCCAAAAAGGTTGATTCATGAAAGTAGCATTAGATATGCCTGATTCCTATTGACAATCTAAGAGAGAGGCTGATTAAAGGATGGCAGCATTAGATGCCTGATACTAAGTGACAACCTCTATGTATAAAATCCTCTAACAAGGTCACACCTAATAGTGTGTTTGTAACCTTTAACAGGGTTGGATCTTAACAGGGCTCACTTCAGAAGAGTGAAAATTTGGGGTACTGGTCCCAGTGGTTTTTTCCCTTAACAGGTTTTCCACATTAAAATCCATGTGTTATGTGTGTATGATTCATTTCTTTACTGTTTTGTATCTTACATAATGCATTCTGGATATATTGGTATACTCTGCATATTTACTATATTTTAGTAAATAGATGATTGCTTATCAATAAACATTAAGAAGAAGGTTTAATAGAGAAATCTTACAAGTAGTAAATTGATATAAGTTGTTCAAGGAATTCATCTTGTAAGACATAAGATAACTTGAGAAATAATTTGTGGTTATAAGTGTTGAAGGGTTGATTTAAGGATTAATTTTTGAGGCCACTGATTCACCCCCCCCAGTTATTACTAACAATTGGTATCAGAGCTTGTGTGCTTAGAAGGAAGGTTTCATAACCTAAGATAAAGATCACACAATGAACAGATGAGATGTGCCCAAGTTGAAAAAAGATAATTTTGCTTCATGGAAGAGCAGGATAAGACTCCACTTATTAGGTATTGGTAATGATGTTACTCAATTCCTTGAAACTGAATATGTGTTCCCCATAGGAGCACCAATAGTTGAACAAATGAGAGAGAACCATGAACATAATGGCATGATGATAGAGCTTGCTTCCTCACTCTTTGATGCTAAATTTGAAGATGTCAAAGAATGCAAAACTGCAAAGCATATGTGGGACAAATTGAAGCTTGTACATGGTGGTGAAAAAAATGTTTTGAGAGCCAAGGCAGAAATCTTTAGAGGAAATTTTGATGATCTCAAAATGAAAGAAGGTGAAAACATCACTCAGTACAGCACAAGAATCAAAGAGGTAGTCAATGCTATCTGAGGAGTTGGAGGTGTACTAGAAGAAGATACAGTGGTAAGCAAAATTCTAAGAACCTTACTGCCTACTTATGCTATTAGAGTATCTTCCATTCAAGAAATGAGAGCAATAGAAAATAACAATGTTACTCTAGATAGTTTAATTGGAAGACTAATTTCATTTGAGATGAATAACTTTGATAATAGTGTCTTACCAAACATAGAGTCTGCGTTCAAAACTTCTATGCGAATAAGTAAATCAAGTCACAAAAACACTATTAGAAAAGATAGTGATAGTGAAAATGAAGAGGATGATTTTGATGAAATTGAAGCACTTATGGCCAGAAAAATGCAGAGAGGCAAAGGTAAATTACCACTTGTTTGTTTTAATTCCAAAGAGATTGGACACTTTGCTGCAAGATGTACTAATAGAAATAAATATGATAGAAGTAATGACAGATCATATGAAAAGAAGTCTGACAGAGCTGATTACAGAAGCTACCGACAATAATAAAAGAAGAGATACCCGAGACTATAAGTAAAAAGGAAAGAAGGCTAGTTACCTAGCAAAATGCAAGGATGACGATACTGATACCGAATCTGATGAAGACATCGAGATGGTGTTTGTGACTATAAAAAATGATTCAGATGTTGATGAAGAAAGGTATGTAGAAACAACTCTCATTTAAAAAATTAGCAAAAATGATGTTTGGATCATAGATAGTGGCTGTACTCACCATATGACCGGTGATAAGCAAAAGTTTGAGACTTTTGAATACTATAAAGGTGGTTCAGTAAGAATGGGAAATGACAGACCTTGTCCAGTTGAAGGTAGAGGAACAATAATGTTGAATAACCAGATAAAGTGTGAGAATGCTTATTGGGTAAATGGATTGAATTATAATCTATTGAGTGTTTCTCAGTTGAATAATTCAGGTCACAAAGTAGCATTTGAAAATAAGAGGGCAAAGATCTTCAATAAATCTAGAAATCTGATTGGTACCGGTGAGCAGACAAAAGGTAACTTATTCTATCTGAATGATACTAACTCCACTTGTTTGATTTCTACAAATGAAGACATATGGCTATGGCACAAAATACTATGTCATGTGAAATTTGACAACATGATAAAGATTAGCAAAAAGATAAATGTCAGAGGCTTACTGACGATGACCAAGCCTGACAATATCATGTGTAAGAATTATCAAAAAGGAAAAATGACAAAGTCTAGTTTTGAAAGAAAAACCCATACATCTGATGCAATTCTAGAATTAGTACATACTGATTTATGTGGACCTATGAGGACAAAGAGTTATTATGGAGATAGATATTTAATTCTCTTTGTTGATGATTACTCTATAATGATGACAATTATGTTTCTAAAAGATAAATATAAAGCATTCAAGATGTTTAAATGGTATAAGGCTATGTTAGAGAAACAAAGTGGTAAGGATCTGAAATGTTTGAGATCAATTAGAGGAGGAGAGTTTATATTAGATGAATTCACTAACTTTTGTAATGAGCATGGAATCAAAGACAAGTCTCTGCACCAAGGATGCCATAGCATAATGGAATTGATGAAAGAAGGAATAGATCCATAGTTGACTATGCAAGGACACTAATGATAGAGAAAGGCATCACCCAAATCTTTTGGAGGGAAGCTGTCACTACTGTTGTTTACACTTTAAACAAAGTACAATTGAAGAAAGACACCTTATGAACTATGGTATGGATACAAACCCAATGTAAGATATTTCAAAATTTTTGGCAGTCAATGTTATATCTTAAAAGATGATAGAAATGGAAAAATTGACTCCAAGAGTGATGAAGGAATTTTTCTAGGGTATTCTACCAATAGAAAGGCTTATAAATGTCTAAACAAAGCCTCTAACAAAATTATTGAAAGTGCAAATGTAAATATAGATGAATTTGCAAAGAAGAATGAGCATGAAAGCACTAAAGAACCATAGGACTACAATAAGTTCACTTGCAATGAGGAACCTGACACTCTACCCTACCAACAATGTAGAGCATCAGGCTACAAATACCAATGGTCAAGACAATGATTAGCATAATGTGCAAGGTGATGAAGAAAAAAACAATGATCAAATTGACAGACAAAGAGCTATACCTATACTTGCAAGATATGTAAGAAAGAACCATCCAGAGATCCAGATCATAAGAGATAAGAAAGCTGGTACAAGACCAAGAAGTAAGTCTCTAAACTCAAGCTGTCTAATTTGTGAGTTTGAGCCAAAATCTATCAATGATGCACTTGATAATGAAGAATGGACAAGTGCTATGAATGATGAGATTGAGCATATTGAGAAAAATAAAACATGGTCACTTGTGCCAAGACCAGATGACAAGAATGTCATCAGTACAAAATGGATATTCAGGAATAAGCTGAATGAGAATGGAGAAGTCACAAGTAATAAAGAAAGACTAGTATGCAAGGGGTATGCACAAGAAGAAGGAATTGACTATGGAGAGACCTTTGCACCTATTGCTAGGCTGGAAGGAGTAAGAATATTACTTTCTTATGCTGCATATAAAGGATTCAAGGTATATCAAATGGATGTCAAATCTGCATTCCTGAATGGAATACTTGAAGAAGAGGTATAAATTGAACAACTAGAAGGGTTTGTTGATCCAGACAAGAGGGACATGGTATGTAGACTTCACAAAGCCTTGTATGGATTAAAACAAGCACCCGAGCCTGATATGAAAGACTTCATTCCTATCTAATAAGTATTGGATTTGTAAGGACTAGTGAAACCAGTAATATTTATTTGAAGGAAGATACTGATGCTAACACTTTGATTGCTGAAATATTTATTGATGACATCATATTTGGAGGAAATGATATGCTATGCAAATAATTTGCAAATGAGATGAGAAAAGAATTTGAAATGTCTATGTTTGGAGAGATCAAGTTCTTTCTTGGTCTACAGATCATACAACAAGGAGAAGGTATTTTCATTACGCAATCCAAGTACATCAAAGAAGTACAAAAAATATTCAAGATGGAAGAATCCAAACTAGTTGGAACACCGATGGAAACTGGATGCAAACTGGCAAAAGAAGACAAGACATCAGAGGTAAATCAGACTTTGTATAGATCAATGATTGGGTAACTCATGTATGTTGTACATACTAGACCAAATATTTGACATGCAGTAGGAATAGTTTCTAGATTTTTTGCTAATCCCAGGGAATCACATATGACTGCTATGAAAATAATCCTAAGATGTCTGAAGAATACGGAGGAATATGGCTTATGGTACAAAAGAGAAGGAAAATTTGAACTTCAAGTCTTTATCGACACTGATTGGGCTGGAAATATTGATGACCGGAAGAACACAACTAGAGGAGAATTCTTCATGGGTGACAGACTTGTCACATGGATCAACAAGAAACAAGGATGCATCTCAAAATCTAGTGCAGAAGTAGAGTATGTTGCTGCTTCTGCAAATTGCTCAAATATTGCATGGATCAAACAGTAGAAGGTATGCATATGAAGATCCTAGAACCAGTAATTATCTATTGTGATAATACAAGTGCAATTAAAATTTCCAAAAACCCAGTCATGTATGCTAAAACAAATCATATTGCCAACAAGTATCATTATTTGAGAGAACAAGTTCAGGCAAAGGAGGTGATACTTGAGTATGTGCAATCAAAAGAACAATTGGCTGATATCTTTAACAAGCCACTACCCAAGGATGCATTTGAGTACTTGAGAAAGAGACTAGGGGTCAAACCATTGTCTATTAGTCGGTAAGCTGACTAGAAGGCTGCATCAACCTACATATTATCAGAATATCATTCATGATTGATGCAAGCAAAGAGATGAAATTCAAAGCTACATCTATATACAGATAGGTATATTTATATATCTTCACCAAGCACCAGAGCATATTTTTCTATTGATGATGGATAAGGGAAATTTAAGGAATATATTATGGATAGAGAGGAAAGTTTGCTTCACATTAATGTCGGATATTTGTGAGATATTTGTTTGGCATTGCTGTCAAAGGGAGAGAAATTATCCATATTATCACATCCTTCTAGAAAGGGAGAGATTATCAATTATCACACTACTCCAATAGGGAGTGATTATACAAAGGGGGAGAGTTTGTATGGAAATCCTATACAAATGGGAGAGTTGTTGACAAGTGAAATAGAAAACATCAAAAGAAAGGAGAACAATCAAAGGGAGAGAGTTTGACACAAAAGGAGAACACATTATACCAGAGAAAGAAAGATTATACATCCATCCAGTGAAGGGATTGAAGACAGATAGAAAGAGCTGCAAGAATCAAATCTAAGCTAAAACAGAGCTTACCGATGGTCATACATTTATCGGTTAATAGAACAAAAGACTCATAGTTTGATGAATCTCAACTATTGTATTTCATATTTTATTAGAAATAGTATAGTATACTAATATAGTATGTTGCCATCAATTCCAAAGGGAGAGATGGATGACATGTAACTGATTAAATGTTTGAAGATGTTAAGTTGATAATCATGCAAGACATTAAATCAATTAATGTATTGTATTGTCATTAATGTCAACCTAATATAATCTATATGGTCATGTAAATGATGCCAAAGACTTTAGAGAACCAAAGGAACCAAGGCTATGCTATCAGTAATGCATACAAATCAAGTATTCACTAAGTGACAAACAACATCAATAGAGTGTACCCGACGGACAAAGAAAAATAACAAAGTTATAGTGATACCCGACAAGGAAATGCACATCACTACCGATGAGCAGAGTCATAGTGTTGCCCGATGAGAAAAGCAAAGAGTAACCCAATGGAATAAAATATAGTGTTTCCTGATGGATGAAGATCACGAAGCTAACTAGAGTCTCGCTGATGGAACAATCAGTTGTCACCGATGACTAACTGTAGTGGTGACCGACATAACAGAGAGTTCAGAAAATGACAAAATATCTAGCTGGCAGAGCTAAATATAGACTTAACTGGTTGTCTAATTTATTTTACTTGACCAGAGATGAGTGATTGATTTAAAGCTGATTTGTACAATTGGCAATAAGATATCTACGAGACAAATTAGGATTTATGCTTTAAATCTAATTGGCTGGATTTTTTTTCACGCCAAGAATCAAGAAACAATTAATATTATGTCTATATAAGAGAAAAGAATAATTCATTTATGAATGGGATTAAGGGGAGTGAATAAAAAGAGGATGTTGAAGATAAAATGATGAAGAACAATTTCATGCAGTGCTGATCAAAGAAGCTGAAGGAAGAGCTAAGGAATTCTGCAGACACCGACTAGCAGTGAGCACAACATCACAGAGAAGAAAGTATGGAGCATAAAGGATTGAATTGATACATTGTTCAGAGAGGTAATGTACTTAAATAGATCTAAAAATCTGAAATTTAAGTTGCAATATGAACAGGTCATAATGTTTAAGTTTAATCATTGAAATATCAAGTCTCTTAACCGAGCAGGACTTAATAGTCTTCTATATATTGAGGTACATCCCAAGGAGTGCCAAAAAGGTTGATTCATGAAAGTAGCATTGGATATTCCCCAGGCCTATTGACATTCTAAGAGAGAGGCCGATTCAAGGATGGAAGCATTAGATGCCTGATACTAAGTGAAAACCTCTATGTATAAAATCCTCTAACAAGGTCACACCTAATAGTGTGTTTGTAACCTTTAACAGGGTTGGCTTTAAATAGGGCTCACTTGAGAAGAGTGAAAATTTGGGGTACCATTCCGAGTGGTTTTTTCCTTTAACAGGGTTTCTACATTAAAATCCATGTGTTATGTGTGTATGATTCATTTCTTTACTTTTTTTGTATCTTACATAATTCATTCTAGATATATCGGTATACTCTGCATATTTACTATATTTTGATAAATAGATGACTGCTTATCGGTAAACATTTAGAAGAAGGTTTAATAGAGAAATCCGACAAGTAGTAAATTGATATAATTTTTTCAAGGCATTCATCTTGTAAGACATAAGATAACTTGAGAAATAATTTGTGGTTATAAGCGTTGAAGGGTTGATTTAAGGATTAATTTTTGAGGCCACTGATTCACACCCCCTCTCAGTTATTACTAACATATCTAACCATAAAAATTCATCATATACTCTACTTAAAACATATCTAATCTATTATTCAATGAAAAATTTAGGCATAAATACCATATGTGTTAATCCTTTCAGTTCCATATGGTTATGCTCGTTCTTCAATATATTATTTACACATAACTCGTCAGAGTAAATTTTCTGTATATCTGGATCACCGAATTTGACTATCTTTCCATGATTAAAGGTTCTTATATCTTCAATCAACATTACCCTTGGTGGTAACGATGATGAGGCTCCTATGTTGTATTTTTATGATGCCTTTGGGCTAGCTTGTCATTGATACTGACGAATACTAGTTTCACAATATTTTTTGTCATTGTGTTCTGTAAAGTACTCTTGAAAAATTTTAATGTCTGCTAACATTACCATTAGGGATTTCATGTAACTTTGTTAGATAGGGCACATAATTTCTCTAGATTACTTATGTAGCAATCCTTATTGACAATTATTGACAATAGATTAGTTTAGGCTCTTTAGATGCTAGCTCAAATTATTACTTTAGAAAAGTAGGGTAGCAAATGAATAGCGTCGACACATATTTATCAACCGAAAAGTGCTTGAATGACTATTATGACAATAAGTCCTCTCAATAGTAACTTTTCTATCGATAGTCATTCCTTTTATTAGATAACTAAACTTATTCACTGATAACTATCTTTCTTCTTCAAAATGATAAAGCAATAATATCTACTTACTAACTAATTTCAATATGAATTCTACTACATCTATTCATGCTGATATAATATTCAATCATAACCTTTATGTAAGGGACTAATAGATTTAAATATTTCTTTTAGGTCCATAAGAAAAAATTACTTTCTTAGTTTAATGATGAATTCCCTACGTTGTTCGACACAGGGGATTCCACTGATGTTGCGTCAGCTTCCTTCTTTATCCATACCTACTTCATGTCATTCTTCACCTGATCTTGATTCATTGTTGCTTTTCCTTTGTTAGCTCCATTTCTTTCTTGTCGGTAATCTTTGGCTTGTTGGTTGTCTTTGGCATTTCAATACCAACAGTCTTGTGCTATTTGTCCATACTTATGACAAACGTAACATATCATTCTTGTTGATATCCATGGTCCAGAATTTCTTCTTGAATTTCTCATTCTATAGTATTCAGATGTATGTCCATATTTACTGCATGTATAATAGTTGTAGATGTCCAAAATCGTCCTTATATTAATTTAATTAATATTCCCATAACATTATAGTTAATCTTAATTAATTATATTTGTTATATTCTTCTATCTATTTAATTAAAGATGATTCATTCTCCTAAGTATTTGAATTTAATTTAAATACTATCCCTTTTAATGTATTAAATCTTATTTAATACATTATCCCTCATTTATCCCCTTTAAATAAATTTTTAATTTATTTATTCCTTCACATGACTTAAATTCTACTAAACCACAATTAATCTAAATTAATTTGGATTAAGCTAATTTGAGCCCAGATCCTACTCTACCTCACATCACTCTCACCAAATAAACCTATTTATTAATTAATTAAGGTTAATTATGCTAATTTCTTGATTCCTACAACAATTAGTCCTAACTATTTGCTCACACATGTGTGAGCAAATTTCCAAAAATTTGACTTTCCAAATAATTCCTTATTTGGTGCCAACAAGGTTTCTTACACCTATGATGACACCTTCTTACACTTTCCAAAAGTGTCTCATTGGCCCAAAACTCTTACACCCTCTTACACCTTCTTACAAGATCCTTCACATGTGTACTTTAAGTACACTTTGACCTATCACATCCAAAGTTTCTCACACATGTGTGAGCAAAGTGGGCCTCTTGCATGGCTTATGTGTCCCTCATGTGGCACCTATGTGGATTCCACATGAGATCCACCTCATCCAAGCCCTCTCTCTCCTCCAAAAACTCTATAAATAGAGGCCTTTCTCAAGAGCAAAGCATCTCCCTTTTATGCATTGTTATCATGCTAAAATAGCTCTAGAATTCTTAGCTCATATTCATGTTTCCATGTTTTTAGTTCATTTTCATAATCTAGAAATCACATGCTAGGATAATGGTGAATGAATCTTAGCTTCCTTTAATATTTCATATCATCTTAGCATAGCATTTGCATCTTCATCTAAATTTGGTGAAGGCTTGAGACAAGTTCCTCATACTTGTTCTTGAGCTTTTCATTGTTTCATTAGCTTGCATTTTAGTTTGCATTCAAAGATCAATAGTGGGATTTTAATATTGTGTTGGGAGAGCACACCCACAATTCTCTAAGAGCAAATCAACAAGGTCTTGGGTTCCCTTGTTCAGCTCATTGGAGGTTGTGATGAAATCACTTGTTATTTTTGTAGTATGTTTCTTAGACATGTATGTTCTTGATATTTGATGTTTATTTCTAACGTTTGCATGTCTGAGCATGCTCCCAACAGGTTAGGTTTTATCACATAAAATAGTAACCTACAAAGATTCCTTATGATGATGTGCTATTAGCTCTTAATCTGCATTCTTTTGCCTGATGTCCAAACTTATTAAAATTGTAGAAATATCCATGAAAGTCTGTACCTTTGACTGATTTTGTTCTGCATACATTTTATGTGTGACCAAAATTTCCATAGTTGTAGCATGTAGGTTTAGTAGGTTTCTTACCATGTGTACCGATAGGCTCTTTTGGTTCTTGTGATTGGTTCTCAGTTGTCAATTTTGATGATTCACCAATTTTAAATTTACTTTCGCCGATATATCATATGCCATCTTTGTCTCTTGTTCTTCTTAGATTTTTCAATTGTTCATCCACCTTATACATGCTTAACTCATCCTTTCCAATACTTCATTCATCCTTAGGGTTTGACTTTTAAGTTCCTTTTGGGCTTCAACTAGGTCTTGTTCTAGGGAAGTGTTTCTTTGCAATAGATCCTTAACTATTGCACCATCTTATTTTGTGTGTGTACTATTTTTTGATAGCTCTTCAATATTATCCAGGCTTATTTGAAATTTCTCCAATTCCTTCCTTTTAGAAATGAATGTTTCAACTTCTTTAGGTATTCAACTTCTTCCAAGGCTCTCTCTCTCTCTCTCTCTCTCTCTCTCTCTCTCTCCAAGATCCACTCTTAAGATGTTAAAATCCCTTCTAGAGAGTTTAGCTCTGATACCAATTGTTAATTGGAAAGATTAGGCACTGAGAGGGGGGAGGGTGAATCAGTACTAACAAACTTCAAAATATTTTTCACTAAATTAAACTTTGATCCTTTTGATGATTATCTAATACTGTTCTGAATATTACTGATAGGTTGTAACATAAATATAAACTAAATAAAAATAATCACAATCAGATTCACACCAATAACACTTGTATTTTGGTTATCCAGAAACCCTTAGTCAGAGGGAAAAACTATGGTGGGGATGAAACTCACAGCTCTTTACTGTAGATAAAACATTTTTCCTATTAGGGATACAATATGCCACCTTCCAAGTGACACACCTGATTAGGATTGACTGATACATTGTTAAGTGTATCTACAATCCTATTAAGACTACTTTGCTAAGAGATTTAATCTTGCCTATATGACATTCACCCTCTTAAAGGATTTAAACAAGTTCATACAATAAATAACTTCTAAGTCCCGTTAGAGACTACCCGATTAAGGGATTTACAATACCTTAAAAAAACTATTAGGATTATTTATAAAGTATTAATGACCTATATGCACTTCCTTCTAAATCTGTTTAGATCCCTTAAGTTCACAATCGTTGTTCTCTATTTTCCTATGCTTCCAATTCACTTCTCTACTCTGCTTTTCTTCCATTGCTTACTCTAATATGTTCCTTAATCATTTTTATCTCTTAATCTCCTTCTCTCATCCTTCATTCCTGACATTTGATCTTAGGTTTAACCAAAATCTTAATCTCGATCTTCCAATAAATCATTTTTATGTTTTACCTCTTGTCGACTGCTTCATGATTTCTCTTAGGACTGATAGTGGTCATCTTCCAATAGTTGACATCTATATTCTGATAAATCTTCCTTATCTTTGATAGTAATCCAAATACTATTTGACATCAATGAAAAAAATTATCATTAACTTATCATCATGCCAATGATTTTCAATGATATTCTTCAATGATGTCCGACACTATCATTTATACTTCTATAATATATCTCCAAAGTCCTCTACAATAGAAACATTGTAAGTTTTTTTTCAGATACTTATATTGGCCAAACCTTCCTAAAGATTATATTTTCCTTGATAAATTTGAGTGAAGGAATAATAGGGGTAAATAAAATATTTTTTAACATCCTTTTAGAGACGATACCCCAAAAATGTTTATTTTCCCTTCATCATAGTGACAATTTGATTTTCAATAGAACTTCTTAGAAAAGTATATGCCTAATCACAAGTTGAAAGAAGAAAGAACCATAATAATATTGTTATGTTGAAAGTTAAGAGGGGTTAAAAATATGTAGTATGAGTATATATATCATATATCATCTAACTTAGGATAAGTACCATTGAATTTATAACAATCTTGTGACCTTAATTATTTTAATTACTAGAATATAATTACTAGTGATTCAGGGTACTAAAATTATAATTATGTTTTGTTGGAAAAATGGTCAGCACTCCCCTCTGGATTTGTGACAAAGGACTAACCACCTCCTTCGGATTCAATAAGTCTAGTGGTTATATCGGGAATTGACAGGTCGATCTTTTGGCACAACGAAAATCACACTTGTAAAAAGTGGTATCAGAGCTTGGTCATAGGTTCTAATTCCCTCGTGTAACACTAAGGGGGATATTTTTGAAAAAATGGTCAGTGTTCCCCTTTTAATTTTTGACAAGGGACTAACCGCCTCCTGTAGACTCTATAAGTCTATTGGTTGTATCACGCATATATAGGTTGATCTTTTGGTGCAATGACAACCACACTTGTAACATGTTTTAGTTGTATTATAGATTCATTGACACTCAAGTTTATGGTTTGTATTATATATTCATTTTCATTGTAATTTTTTAATATCATGTTATTTTAGTATTAAAAAATAATGATCATAAATATTAGATAATACAAAAATTGGTAGGTTAATAAGGTCACAACATTTGTTACACATCTTGTATCAAAATGAAGTTTAAAAATAGGAATATAAGATTGTGATGACATTTGAAACCAAATAAAGTTCTTAATAATGATATTTGATGAGATTTTTTTACATAGTTAAAATACAAAAATATCATTAATACATGTTGTTAATCAAATAAATAGTTTATATATTTTGTTTGTATAACATGTCTAAAAATAGTAATCCAAAATATTTGATGTAATGATACAATCTTCATTCAAATAAAAAATAATGAATATTCAATATAAACAAGCCAAAATAGAAAAATTAAGAAAAATAATAAAAAACCATATTATTATTATTCAAACAAATAAAACTCAAGTTTTAGCTGAAATAAAACTAATATAACAAATGGAGCTTTGTATTCTTATAATTTTCTACCCTTGACTTTTTAAAAAAAGTGACCTTTTCCCTCATGGGTGTGCCAAGAGGGGGTCCCCAACTGGTCCCCCTTCAAGATCTGAAAGCTCTATGTTTATTCCATAGGCCCCCTCCATCAAATGTGGGGTCTGGCTCTATTGATTTACTGCTTTTGGGTCTTCAAATTTAGTTTTGGACTCTTTTTTTCCTAATGAGGATCAACCTACATATGTGAACAAGATCGTGGGGAATAATACCCTGGGGAAGAAGGATTTTCTTCTTGTCTCAGGTAAAATATTAGCTCTTTATTCGAATGAAGGATTATAAGTGATTTTTATAGATGAAATAATGGATAACATTTTTCAAGACATGAAGCTCTAACTACTAGGTAAGTTTCTATCCTTTTGACCTAGTGTGGGTGAGGTTAGAAGATGGGAAAATGAGATTCATAAACTAAAAGGAAGTGTCACCATTACTGCTATGGAGAACAATCTCTTTTTATTTAGTTTTGTTAACCATGAAGATCTGATTAAATTTTTGATAGGGGGATCCTAGGCTTTTGATAAAAAGTTTGGAAAATACTCTTTCTCTCTACAAGTGAAAACCTGTGTTTGACCCCTTTGCTGATTTGGGGGTAGTTACTCCTACTTGGGTTCATTTACCAATTCTAAATTTGGAGTTCTAGGACTATAATATCTTTAGAGGTATTGTGGAATTTTTTGGTACCCTCTTAACTGTTGATAAAGTCAAGATGCAAATGTCAAGGCTTATTTTTTCTATGATTTGTGTCAATGTGGTTGTCAAGATTGTTATTCCCACCTTGATTACCCTAAGATCTAAGTTTGGTAGATGGATCCAAATCATGTAATATGAAAATGATTCATTGTACTATCAAAGAGACAATAAGTTTGGTCACCTAAGTGTAGGCTATTACAAGTCTAATCATAGTATGAAATCTATGGTTGTGGGAAAATAAATTCAATAATTGACCTTAAATATGGAACCCATGGGTGTCCAGAAGGGCTCAAAGAAAGACAAAAGTTTATATATGTGCAAATGATTTGGATAAATAGATGGAATAATATTCTAGTGGTTTGGATCAGGATAAGGTGCTTAACATCTCTGAGAACACCACTTCTCAAAATTTTCAGGCTAATAAGATCCAAGGATGCTCTCCTCAAGCTCCTAAACAAGTTATTTCAAGTTTGTCTGTAAAAATTCCCATTTATATATGGTTCCTATCTCCCAGATTCAGTTAGTTGGAGTAAATTAGGTTTTAGAGTCACAAATAAAGGAAAACATGTTAATGAATAAAAATCTGAACCCTATTAAGGAAAATGAGTCTAATTTTCAAATAGATATGAAATAAAAAAAAAATTGTGGAGAAGGCTTTAACCAAGGATCATATCATTAAGGAGTTTGAGGAGTTTTCTAGCCCAATCAATTCATCTCTAACCACTTTACCCCTATTACCTCCTAATCAAGACTCAAAACGTTTGAAGGGGGAATCTATTGTTTCTATTTCTTGGGATAATACCCCAATAGTAGGTTGGAAAAAAAAAGTAGAGATCTATTCTTTTCATGATATGGAGGAAGGAGAAATATTTCTCTCACCCAAGGTGGAGAAACAAAGTACTAAAGAAAGTGGATAAGAAAACATACAATAAAATTCTAAAAGAATATCTTTCCTTACTTGGATTTGCTTCTCCAAATAAGGATATAGAAAAGGAAAGTGATTGGACTCAAGTGAACAATAAACGAAAGAAAACAAAAAAATTAAATGTGGGAGAAGACAATAAAGTTGAGAGGCCTTCTTAGAAATATTCAAGAATGAAAGAAGCAACAAGTGATGTCACAAGTAGAAAGAACAAAACCCTTGAGAATTTGTCAAGGGTTAAGATTAAGAAGATATAATAGGTTAGCTCCTGAGTTGTTGTCTTAGGTATTTTTGTTTTTTTGCAATGAAACTTATGTCTTGTAATTTAAGAGGTCTTAATAGCCATACTAAAAAATATTTTCTTAAGTTCTGCTTAATTGAAAATAGAATTGACATCCTTCTAATACGTGAAACTAAGATGAAAAAATAGTTTTTTGAGAAAATTATAAAAAATATTTGGCATAGTACCCATTTTTTGGTTTCTAATGCTGAAGGAGCCTCTGGCATTTTGTCCATTCTATAAAATCCTATGAAGTTCAATGTGACTCTAATATTTAGTAATATAAAATACATCATAGTTCAAATGGAATAAATTAACTCTGTTGATAAATGAAACTTGATTAATGAGTATGACCCCAATGCTAAGAGTGACAAAGATATTTTGTGGCAAGAACAGAGAGATAATATTAAAAATCATAGTATGGATGATTGGTAGAGATTTCAATTCCCCTCTTTTTCCCTCAAATAAGTTGGGAGATTGGGAGGAACATTCAGATGTAATAATTGATTTAGTTGTCTTCTTCTTTGTTACTAGGCTGATAGATATTGAGTTAAAAGGAACCAAGTTTACTTAGAGTAATAGGAGACAAGGTGATAATTTGATACAAGTACAACTTGAAAAATTTATGATCAATAGCAATGGGAATATCCTCCCTGTGTTGTCTCTTTATGATCTCCCTAGAATTGGATCTGATTATACCTTTATTATCCTAACCAGAGAGGATAAGTTGAAGATAAGACCTTTCCCATTCAGATATGAAATCATGCTTTCATACCATCCTGAGTTTAAAAATATTATTGTTGAATGGTGGAATACTCATTTGAATGTTAGCCCAATGTTAATTGTCTGTCAAAAACTAATAAAGTTAAATAAATGGAGAAAGGTTGGAAAAAAATTTCCTTTGGAAATATATTTTAAAAGAAAAAGTCTCTTTCTCTTGAGCTTAAGGAAGTACACAATAATATGGAGCTAGGACTAATATATGTTGATATTTGTACCAAGGAAAGAGAATTACAAACTCAATGGTTTAAAACCTCTAAAGAAGAAGTATTTTGGAAGTAAAAGTCTAAGATTCAATGACTTAAGGAAGGAGACAAGAACACTATATTCTTTCACCAATCTAGTATGAAACACATATCAAGAAATAGGATCAAGAAACTGAAAAGAGAAGATGGCATTTTTCTTACTAAGGAGGAGGATATACTAGTTGAGGCTATTTATTTCTTCTCCCACCTATAACAACATATTAATTTGGATAGAGAAAAGATGGATAAGGTTTTATAGGTCATCCAAAACTTAGTATCTAAAGATGATTTGAAAAATATGCTCAAACTAATTACCATGGAGGAGGTTAATTTGTTTTTTCCTCTTTTGGTTCCTTCAAAGCCTCGGGTCTCGACAAACTTCCTCTAGTCTTCTTTTAGGATAACTGGGAAATTATAAAAGATATCTTAAATATGGCTAAGGAATTCTTCATATCCGGTAGACTTGTTAATCATATTAATACAAAATTTATTTCTTTGATTCCCAAAAATGAGGATGCTTCCTCCATGTAGGACTTCCATCCTATTAGTCTCTATAAGAACACATAAATGTTTGTCCAAGTTGGTATTTTTAAGACTTAAACTAGTCTTAGATAAGTTGGTTTCTTACAATCATAAACGATTTGTTTAGGGAAGGCACATAATGAATGTTGTATTTATTAATCATGAGATGATTCACTCTATACAATAAAACAAGAAGTAGGGTATGGTTCTTAAAGTTAATATTTCTAAGGCCTATGACAAAGTTTCATGGCCTTTTATGATATAGGTCCTTAAGAAATTCAAGTTTAAAGGCATATTTTTGAAGATCATGGAGGGTTGTTTTACTATCCCTTCTTTCTATTTCCTCATGGATGACTCTCCTACAAGATATTTTTCCCATGGTAGAGGCCTAAGACAAGGTGATCCATTTTCACATTACTTGTTCATTCTTGAGAATGAGGCCTTGGGAAGAAATTGCAAAGAAGCATGTTATCTAGATTTTATCAAAGGGGTTAAGGTTGCTTCCTCTTTTCCTACTGAAACTCATCAAAATTTTGTGGATGACACTAGTTTTTTTAGGTTTTCTTTGATTATTGAAGATAAACATAAGAAAAATATGCTAAATTATTATGTTTCTACTTCAGGTCAATTTATGAGCTACAACAAAAAGCAATATTTACTCTTTTAATGTTGAAGTGAGAGTGATGTAGATTGCTAGAAAAGGTTTTACACTAAAAAATAACAACCAAGTTAATCCTTTAATTACTTATGGAGAATCCAACTCCAATCTTCAATAATCTTTGAGACTTGGACCAACTAACAAGAATCAACTAGATCCTTCTACACTTTGGGCTCTACAAAACCCAAAGGGTGATCCCTTAGTGAATTTAATAATCCTCCAATACTCTTGTAAATAGCATTAATATAATTTAAATAATCTCATATATAGGCTCAAAAGAGAGGGATAATTCTCAGAAACAACCAATTCCTCAGTGATCCTCAACCACATGGAGCATGAGATGAAAAAAACATAAAATGGAAAGATTCTGCATGATTTTGAGAGTTGGGACCAAACTGAAAACCAAAAGATGCATAAGGCTTGACCAGTGCCAAGGGAAGGGCTACAAAGTCATATAGCCATGATTTCATCCTGCAATATCAAACATGTTTTGCAAATCTTCAAAAAAACATTATCAAATTATGATAACAAGACCACTAAAAATTTATCATATGACCATTCTTAGAAATCCATCTGTGAACACCATATTCTTGTTACATTTTTTGAATCATCTACTCCGCTCCTTGAAGAGAAAGAAACAACATAAATAACTCTAATGCAACAAATGTGCTTAAAAAATCCAGATAATCTTTGATTATTGAAACTTAAAGAATATTACATTGCAGCCAAGGAGATAGTCTCAGAATAAAATATACTCATGAAACTCATTGCAAATATAAGGAAATTTTAGATTAAATGACTAAAAATTATATTTTACCCTAACTCTTACATTTTATAGATCTTCTGCCTCTCTCTCTCTATCTCTCTCTCTCTCTCTCTAGATGCGACTTTCCTTTTATAGAAAATAAGGGAGAAAAAAGCTTTGGGCTAGGGAGACACATGCCATCAATCCACTTGACTCCTTGATTTTACTACAGAAGAGATTTTCTTAGATGAAACAAAAATCCTTTTTCTTTTAAAAAAATATTTTCTAACCTTATCTTCTACCATCTTAAAAGTAACATGCTAGCTAGTAGAAATTGATTTTTCTTGTATAAAAACACCACGCTCATGAGCCGTGCCAATATCAGCCTAAGATTGGTATTATTATTGCAGAGTTGACTCGCGTCTAGAATTTTAAAACACTCTACAAACCAATAAGGGATTTGATACCCATTTCTATTGATATTGATACAAAGAGTGATAGGATATTAGATTCTCAGAATCCCCTTCTGCAGACTCTGAAGGATTGTGAAACTTGTTCCTATTGGAACATGTATATTTTTGATGTCGCATAATCCTCTTCTTTATACTACCTCTCTTTTTAATGCCACCATAGGGATGCATGGGGATGCTAGCCTTGTGTATTTTGAGTCTGTCGCTCCATTCAACTTTAAATATCCCTTTGGCTATAATGTACTTGAATCCTCTCCTTTATCACAATATTCTTCTTGTAACTGTATCCTAACAAATTTGGCAATGTTCCTAAAATCATCAACATACTCTAGAACATCCATTTTTTCTAACACTTGGATAATGAATTCTATTAGGATTTGGTACTTATATCTTACATTTTTTATATACTTTTCTTGGGATTGCACATAAATATACTAATTGAAAATCACTTAGGCTTTTGGCATGTAACAATACTCTACAACTTTTCTCTTAGCAGTCTCTAAATTCATTATCACTCCTCTGTAAATTTAAAAACTTTTGAATTTTCCCATTGTAAGTGACCCTTAGATTTTTATGCATGTCATATCAAACAACTTATCATGGATGCTCCTTCACATTTTTATTCTTATCCCTATAACTATGTTTTGTACTGAATTTAGATTCTCATGAAGTTGAAATAGCTTGCAGACTTGCATATCTAATCTTTGATCCTTATCCAACAAAGTTTGTACTTCATATAATCAAATTGCCTTTATCTTTATAAACATTTGAAATAATGTGCAATATCCTTATGTTGAAAATTTGAAATCTAGTTGTCTATCCCTTCCTTCATAGTACATCGAACTATACATAATGATCATCCTAGAAATGTTTTTTGACCTAGTAATGAATTCATGAAAAAACCCATAAGATTTACTCTAGTCACCACCTATTCATATGGTTTTATCTTTTCCCAACATTGGTCGACAAAAGACATATGGAAAGATCTTGTGATCCTGCAATGGTTAAAACTCTAAGCGGGTTTGATCACAGGATTATGACAGCCACTGATCTTGATCTCTCTTTAATTGTCACTCAAATCACATAATTACCTCTATGAAATAAAAATAGATTACCTTTTTTATTAGATTAAAATATTTACACTGAATATCACCATGTGTGAAAAGATGATCACTTTACTTACCCTCCATATAACATTAATGTAATTGGAAACTAAAATATAAAATCTCTAATAATTCCCATGACCAATAATATTGCAACATCTGTCCACCACCTTTCCCTACCTTCTCAGTTATCTGCTGGCCCAAGATACTTGACGACATCTCACCATCCCACGGTTAAATAAGAATCATGCAAATTTCATTGCGAGATCATGAGATCTATTGATCTCTTCAAATTTTTACTCACTGCTGAAGGAGGGCATAAAGTATCTGTAATACCTACCCCTTTGTCTATCTGCCTGTGTTAGTTTCCGATCTCTTTTAGACCATAGTATGTATGTGTTAACTCTTTCAGGTGATTTTAAGGATATTCATGCGTTGCTTTTCAGTATGTTATTGATCCATTATTATTATGTTGTATCTTTTGTATATATGTGATTTAAGGTTATCTAATGATGCTTATTTATATGTTAGGATTTCATTTCGATTATGGTTTTCTGACAATACTGACCTTAGATTTATATGCACATGGATCATTGTATGTTTTCATTACTGTTTGATGTGCTTGGTATGGTATGGGACAGAGTCGTAGTTACTTGCTTTGGTGAGAATCACACGATAACCTAGTTTCGACCATTGTTTGCCATATGATATATACATGTATGTTTCGTCTTGTGATGACAGGATTGTAGGTACCGGGCTACGTCTTCCCTGAATTGGCAGGAGTGAGCGTACCCTATCGCATTAATCTCAATGGTAAGAGAGGGGAGATAGTTTTTAGGTCCAAATCCTATCCTAAACCTAATTGTCCTAGTTAGTGGACAAGTATCTGTTTTGACTACCCTGACCGAATTCATATAGTTGATAGGAATTCGTGTATCCCTTTCCTTGATCATGTTTGATTTTGCATGTTTTCGGTTTCAAGTGCTTGAAGTGATTATGTGAGTGTTATATCATGTTATTTATTTAATTGAATATTATTGCGATTAATTATTAAATATAGGGTATTTAATTAATTGAAAATTAAATCAAATACCTATGTTTAATTGAAAGTTTATTTAAAGTGCAATTATTGAACATTAATATTTAATTGAATATTAGAGTAAATATGCTTTTATGCTTAATTAAATAATTAAATATTTAGTTGCATGGATAATTGTGATATAAATATTTAAGTTATTTAAATTAATATTTTATTAATTACATGTGCAAGACTTGGTTGAAAAAGTATTTTCAACTCAAGAGATCTCAACTTAAATTAAGGAGTCAAAGTTGAGTTGTGCAAGTAATTAGATATTTTAATTATTAATTATTATTTTCTTTCAATTTTGGAGGGGAGTCCTTTTTGGAGTTAACTGGATGTGTTGGCATTAGGGTTTGCTTGATTAGGGGAAATGGATCCTCATTAGGGGGATTCCTCTCTCATTCTCTCATAACAGATTTTTGGGAGCATTTTTGGAATCTTTGGTGTGTGCTTGGTTTTAGAGCATCATTGTGGAATTCTCCTTGCTTGGATCTTGTATTGAGTGTTCTTCAACAGATTTTGAGGTAGGGTCTTGTACTTCATGTCAATTCTGGTTTTTCGGATCCCTGTCTTCTATGCATCCGGAGAGCTAAGAATCCCTTGTTTGGTCATTCCTTGCTTGTTTACTTTGGGTTTGATTGATTTCAATTGGTAAATTATGTTTAGATCAATTTTGTGTTTTAATTCAGGCTTGCATGTCAGATCTGTGTTTGTGGGCATAAAGGGTTTCATTTTATGTCATTATGAGTAAAAGGGTATTAGGGTTTCTTGTTTGAAATTGTTGTTGAAGTATGTTCTTATGGAACCCTAAATCCCTGATTATTGAAGGAAAATGTTAATTACCCTGGTACGGAAGTGCTGTCAAAATTTCGTATGAAAACACCCTACGGTTCTCCTAGGAAACGAAAAATTAAACTACCCTATAGTTCTAACTATAGTAGAAAGAAAAAAAAAAAAAAAATTCCTCTTTTGTAAATGCTTCTTTGAAAAATAATTAATTGGGAAAAAAAATGCTCTCTGTAAAAATACAGAGTTGAAAATAAATAAAAAAATATTACACCAGTCAAAATAGGTGAAGAAAAAGATAAAAAGAATGTAAGACTTTCAAAAAGAAATTTCCGTTTTCAGAAATTTGTATTAAAAAATATATATGTATTTATAAAAATAAAAGTTAAAAAAAAATGTCAATGAAAAATTGTTTGCAAAGAAAAAAAAATATTATAAAAAAAAAATTTAATAGCTGTTGGGAGTGGGTGGCGGGGGCCACCGCACCCCTCCCCAGCGCTCGGCGTACGAGCCGGCATGGCAGCCGAGACTGCCGGCGCGGCAGCTGAAGCTACCGGCACGGTAGCCGGCGCCGACCGACTATACCGACCGTGCCCTCCCTTTATTAAGGGGGGCCGGCGGATGTAAAAGGGGGTGGGGGCCGCAGGGACCCCCCTGTGGGGTTTTGTTTATGTTTATTAATTTTAAATTATTTTAATTAATTCAGTTGGATTTAAAATAAGTTGTTTTAAATTAGTTTATGTAAATTTAGTTTATTTAAATTTAATTAAATTGAATTTAGTTATTTTTAATTTAGATTAATTAAATTTTGTTTAAATTGCAATTAGTTTAATTTGTAAATATGTTTAGTTTATTTAATGCTATTTAATATAGTTTTAAATATTTGGATATATATTAGTTGTATATATATATGTATAATGAATGATTCCTTTTC